>JBBPCZ010050935.1:0-12847 GCA_037974445.1 Brycinus macrolepidotus
TTCAATGAGGTTCTGTTTTTCCCACCAAAACAAAAAAAAAACAAAAAAAAAAACGACTGCCGGGGATTAATCTCAAAGCTTCTTCACAGTTTCCCCCACTGTCTCCTCTGAAGTGATGATTCTTCACTGTTGCTTTCATGCTTGGCTCAAAATGTTTCCATTCTGCTCTCGCAACAAGAGACTAGACGGTGCATTAGAGGTAGCTGGTCGGTTGAGGAAAGGGTGGCCTAAAATGATGAAGTTATGGTGAAGAATGAAGTTATACATACGTCAAAAAAGTCAAATTACCTTTAAACACATTTTATTCACTCGTTCTATCTCATTACCCATGACTCAGCCGTGAAAGCACAGTTTCCGATGTGAAAAATGATGGTGTCTGAGCCGGCGGCGCTGCATATGGCTCAACGTAGCGCTGGGGAGGACAAGTGAGAGCATCCTTCTTGCAGCCGCACTCAGTCTCATTCATTTTCTCTTTTTAATTTTTTAGTCTCCTCTATTCCAACTCTAAATTCGGCCACTGAAATCATCTTCCGCTTCACACTGTGTACTTCACTGTCTAGTAGGTGGAATTTTCTAGTCTACCCTAATCAAACACATTTTGCACCAAGTGAAAATGTCAAATTGCTGCCTGCTACTTGAAGACACTTAGATTAGCAGTTAGCTTACATTATTAAGGAAGGGGGTTCTCCATGCATTTTTTCAAAAGTCTTAAAAAGGTACATTGCACTGCCTTTTTTTTATGGGTTCACATGACATTTCTTTGGTTCTGGCTGGCCTATCCCTGTACCTAAACAACAGTACCCTTATAATCAATCAATCATTAATTTATTCATTTAATCAATTATCTGTGTTAAGCCACTATCCTTAACCAGGGGGTCCTGGAGCCTATTCCAGTGCAGACATCCTTGACAGATTGCCAGTCCGTCGCAGAACAGTATTATAATAGTAAAATAATAAATAACTGACAATGGACTTGGTCAGCGTATGTTGATCCCTAAATGCTTTGGTCACTAAATGCTTAAACACTAAATACTGGCTACTTGACGGACTTTGACCATTTTCAAATAAATACACATGGAGCACTCCCTACCAAAACCCCGCAATGAAAGCAATTGGAAAAATGCCCATTGAAAGCAATGGGAAAAATCACCTCGGTCCAAAAAAATGCATGCATAGTGTGAAATACCCCCTAAATAATCCTTAGCGCTCTCCTAAATCTAGTTACAATGTCAATTTTTAACATTTTCAAACCTGGACAGATCCCAGTCCTGGTCCTCAAGGAACGAGGTGTTGGTGCAGAGGGAAGGGTCCAGGATCAGGACATGTGGGGACCACTGGCCTAGTACAAATAATGTTGTGTAGATGGGACAAACTGCAGTAGCCTCTGAGAGCTCCTGATGTCCCACTAGATATGGGAACTTGCAGTCCAAGCATTGTGCAATGTGGTTTTTAGTGGTTCACTTAAGTATTAACAGTGTACTAAAACCTTTCATTTCTCAGTGTGTACAACATGCGCTGAAAGTGATTTTCGCCTAACTAGGTTTAGACTAGCTTTACCCTTGCAAGCTATACAACTAGGCAGGGTGGCAAAAGTTGAAGGAAACTATAAACAGGCCATGGAGGTGTTTGTCATCGGAGCTTTACACGCAGTACACAGTGAAACGAAACAACTTTCCTCTGGGAACATGGCGCAACACAAAAGAACAAAAAAACGCTTCAGCTTTTTAATATGCTGCCCTGTATCTTGCAATGATATTTTTGCATTTCCTGTTCCCTGACTGAACAATTTATTGATTTGAATATTCATGTCTGATGCATCTCGACCAGCCGAAAAATGTTACTGATGCTATCCTTTACCCCGTGTTCACCAAGTTTTTTTAAGTGGCCAGTTGCCCTTGCGGTATGTACTATGACCAGAATAATTATTTATGTTTTTCATAATTAATTGACTAATTAACTAGGTTCTTCTGGTGTCAGTGTTTCTGTGTCAGTAATACAAATTTAAACACGGCACATACTTTGAACTTGAAGCTTTACTTTACAGACATTTATCATTTTTGCATGGAAAAATAACATAGCAACAACTAGATAGATAGATAGATAGATAGATAGAATAATAGATAGATAGATGCAAACTTTCAAACTAACATGCTTTAGTCTCCTTAAGGCTAAATATAAATACATTTTTCACACACAGAAGCCATGTTTTGTTCTGAAATCGGGTATAAACGCATGTGTCAGAGTTAGAACAATAATAATAATAATAATAATAATACATTTTATTTATAGAGCACTTTTAAAGATACTCAAAGACGCTTTACATAGAATAGAAGATACAATAAAATTGAAGATTACATCAAAAACACTTACATATAATCAAAAAGTTTAAAATAATTGTATGTAAAACTTACATAGGGAAACAACACAAGTGAGAACCAACAGATGAACATATGCATGTGGGTGAAAGAGCAGAGTTTAGGGGCTATAAGCAGATTTGAAGAGATGGGTTGAACAGTGCTAATATTACAAACTGGAAGAGAAGCGGCACCAAAATTCAGCTAGAAACATTATAAAAACCTTAAGAAGCACAATAATAATGATATTAAAATTTGAAGTTAGCAGTCTTACTCAAGGACTCTTATTGTGCAGAGACTGGATGCAAGTCGTCTCTGTCAGGATGACTGCGTGTATTGCATGTAAATGTGTACATTACAGTATATTACACATTTGTGGATCCCTGTGCTGTTGTATATGCCTCCTTAT
This sequence comes from Brycinus macrolepidotus, assembly GCA_037974445.1. Taxonomy (NCBI): domain Eukaryota; kingdom Metazoa; phylum Chordata; class Actinopteri; order Characiformes; family Alestidae; genus Brycinus; species Brycinus macrolepidotus. The sequence goes on from JBBPCZ010050935.1 coordinate 2,764, forward strand.
GCCTCCTCCCAGCACCCACGTTACAGGTGCCATGGGTCACCCAGCAATACTGATTCCTGGTTAACAGTCACAGTTATCTGTGATTACTGTATTCACTCCACTGGGTCTAATAAAATTATATAAAAAAAAGCTCTGCTTGAATCAATATTACTTATTATATTTATATTAAGTGCCTCAATAGCTGTGTAACAATGCATGCAACAGCAACCAATGAACTTGTATATAAACAATGTAAAAAGTGCATCCTAATATAATTAGATGTAATCACATTCGTAAAACTGAAGTTGATATATTAATTTACCTAACCTGATTTTTGGGTTATCATTCCAAGTTAATTAAAGTTCGGTTAGGAGAATGCTATAGGACCTGTATCACGAAGAGAGCTGAGGTAATTACTTTGAAAGTTTTCTCTACCATGTAACTACGGCTGTTTTGCAGCAAATCAATGGGTAGTGAGCGGGAAAGATAGAGAGAGAGAGAGAGAGAGATCCATTCAAACACTAATTACCTAGTGATTCGAATTTGCGGTTTTGTATGAGTCGCTCGATGTCTACGCAGAAGGTCAGTTTTCTATTATTGCAATTGAAATTCCATCAAACACACAATTACATATTCTATTGACTGACTTCATTCACTGCATTTAACCTCCGCTCAACATGACCACCTGCCTAAAGAGAAGCCCTCTTTTCATAACAAAAAAATGATCACGTCTGCCGATTCGTCTTCCTGTTTTTGCTAAAATGCCAGTTCTCCAGTATGTAAGTTGGTAATGGGTTTTTATTGCACCTTATTATATATGTACCTTAATAATGTATTACATAATGCACCTTAATGGTATATTACACATGTACTTCAATAGTTTAATATATGTGCCCTTTAATAGTGTATTACATACTCACCTTAATAGTTTATTACTTTGATAGCATTAGCAATCACCTTATTGTTCTTCTTATTCAGTTCATTATTATTATTATTATTATTATTATTATTATTATTATTATTATTATTATAGGTTTGGCATGACTTCTCCCCAGAGGTTGTGTGAAATATCAGCAAAATTCCAACTCAAACACGAGCGTCATACCCCCATGTGCTAATAGTTTATTAATATGCTCTTTAGTAATGTATGACATATGCATATGTACCTTAATAGCTTGTTACATATGCAGCTTGATCATTTATTACATTTGCACCTTAATACTTTATTACATATGCATTTTTATAATTTATTACATATGCACTTTAATAGTTTTGTACATGTGCATATTATGTGCTCAAACACATCAACACATCAGGTTCAACTCACCTATTAATTGTAGTTTTTGTAGGTTTTGTGATTGCAGGTGTGTCTGAAGAGAGGACCAACCAATCTTTACTGGACACTGGCCCTCCAGATTTGGGCACCTATGATGGACTTTAACTACTGTTCAATTACAGACTGTAGTCCATCTGTTTCTTTGCACCTTCTGCTTTACCCAGTTAATCAATGGTCAGGACCCCCACAGGACCACCACTGAGCAGGTATTATGTGGGTGATGACACTGACATGATACACAATTGCAATAGTAGCATTTGCCACGTAAGTAGATCATCTGTGTTACATTTACTTTTATATAGACTCTGGTTCGAGGCTGTCTAGGTGGACCTAATGCTTAGTAGTTGCCGGTGTGGTTTTAAGTAGGGGCCGGGCTAGCAGTTACGAGGCCTGTGAATGTAAATTTAAGGCAAAATAAAGAGCAAAATAAATAAATAAATAAATCATTAAAAGGTTCTTCAAGGAAGCTGTTTTTATTAAACGGTTGCAACAGTTAAAAGTGAATTAACAATGGCTTACTTTATGTATTTTATAAAATCACAAACAGCTGAAGTGAAATAAAGTGAGTTAGAAGCAAAAATCATCATTCGATTAGTATTATACTTGTGTTACTAGTACTTCACTTACATTTACGGAATTTAGCAGACGCTTTTATCCAAAGCGACTTCCATTCCCTAACTACAGGGGACAGTCTCCCATTGAGCAACGTGGGGTTAAGGGTCTTGCTCAGGAACCCAGCGGTTGTATGCTGAAGATAGGATTCAAAGCCATGACCTCTTGGTCCAGAGGCAAGTATCCTACCCACTAGGCCACCACTACCCCACTACCCCACCACTACCTTACTTAGCTGTAAGTTACTCTATAGTATTTATACCCCAGTACACAGTCTCTGTGTCTCTGTGTGTCTGCGCAGTCAGAACATAAGCAGTTTACTCTGGGACCAATACAGTTTTCTGATTCTGATCCTGATTCTTATTGTACACATTGGCCAATTTCATTTCAAAATACATTTGGAGGAAATCAGATATAAAATGAATTCTTAAAAGACATTCAATTAAACACTTTATTCATGCGTTGCTGAAATAAATGTGTGACTCTGGGTGCTGTGTGCAGTGTGCTGTCAGGTCATTAGCCCTGCGGGCACTCGAGTCATGGTGTTTAATGGCCCATCTCGCTCTGATTAGCTGCATTTGGTTGAAACTTGCACTGCTATGTTGTGAGTATGATGTTCAAGCTAGCTAGTGGGGCTGTCTGCATTACTCTGCACATGAAAATTAAATTCATTCATTTTCCCACAACAGCTCCCTCACCCCCAACCACACCACCACCACTGGTTTAGCCTGGGTTCCCAGCAATCCCTTAGAACATGTTCAGTGCCATTAAAGAGCATTAAAACTTCCAGCAATGAGTCATGTCCCCTCTTCACCAGTGATGCAGTTTACACATTCATATGAAAAGGTAGGTGCACCCCTGGTCAGGTTGATTTTCTGAATGTGACATAAAAAAGTCTTTAATGTTCTCTTATTGTTTTTAATATGTTAAACTCAGACATTTAAAAGAAATTGAGTAGGAAAATAAAAATATCATATTTAAGTTGTAGAGCAGTGGTTACCAACCCTCCACGTGGAGATCTGCCTTTATGCAAGTTTCAGCTTCAGCCCTAATCTAACACATTTCACCTAATCAGTGATTAGATGGAGTAGGTGGTCAGTTAGGACTGGAGCTAAAGTCTGCAGGAAGATCTCTTGAAGGGTTGGTGACCACTGCTATTAGGATGTGTACTTATTTTCATTTAGAATATCAACAAAACATGGAGTTGCACCAGGAATATTCAAACCATTGCATCAACTGAACGCTTTATTTCCTCTTGCATGTTAACTCTACATCCAGACACTTAAACGATATGCCTCAATAATTCATGCCCAAGCATGTGTTGAAAACAAGAGATTAATCTTCTTCGAAATGTATCAACTTCATTTATTCGTATAAAATTTTAAAGATTATGAAATATGCAAAAAATAACGTTTGCTATATTCGTACGCAATGCTTCTGAGCGTTCAAAATAATCACCTCATTATTAATACATAGGCACATTTGGTAGCTTTAAAACTGTTAACACATTGAATGTCATTGCCTGAGAAGTGTTGCAGCACCTTTAAAGGGTCATATCATTGAAAACACTGCATGTAAAAACTGTTTCAAACAAAGTTTCGATTAACTAAGAATACAGCATGCTCATACAGTCTATATATGTAAACTAAGCTGCAAAACAGGCTGTTTTGAATTTGCAGTTTTTGTGATGTCGCAAACACTAACCTATTTACATACATATATCCATCTACTGAGGTTAGACCTACCCATTCACCATGTTATGAGAAGTGTTTCAGGCTCTGCTTTTTGAAGGAAGCCCAACAGAGGGCAGCCAGCAAGGACAGAGCTCTTGCATTTCTGAGCCACAGAAACTGAACTTGTCTTTGGATAAAAAAAATAAATAATAAAAAAAACAGTATAGGGTATTGGCCCTTTAATGGCAAGATACTGATTAGGCTTCCTTTAAAAATGCTTTTCTTATGCACATGTAAAAAAATGAAATGTATCTCAGCACTTGGGTCAAACACACGTTTCTCTCATTTTGCAATTTCATTCCGTAGCCTAATTTGATTAGCTTTAACTTTGAGAAGAGCTTCAAGATGCGGCTTCAAGCAGTATAAAAGAACTTCCCTCCTTCACTGGCAAGTTGCTTTGGTAGGAATGCGGCTTTTATCCAGAGAGCACCGATACTGTATCCATTCAGCCTACACGCTTCCACCAGCACTATTCAGCCACTTTATCAAAAAGTCCTTGGACCTACGTGCACGGGCAGGTAAGGCATGTAAATGCACAAAGATTCATCTCCTCTACGTTATCGCATTCTGGTTGGAATTGTATGCTCATGGACATGTGTATGTATGCGTGTGTGTATGTATGTATATATACACTCTCAGTTTGCTGCGTCAAAGGTCAAAGCTGCAGTCATTAGCCAAGATGATAATTTAGCTGCTACTTTTACCTATTAATTGAGAGCAGAAATATAGGCTGCCACTGTAATGACAGTCAGGTGAATGAGCAATGGAGCTAGTTCGGTTCTGATGCCTTTACACAACCCGCCTCTCTGGGTTGGATACACATGCAGTCATATTCAAAGTTTTTGTACTTTTGTCCAGTTTTGTCATTTTGTAATGCCAATTTGTTGATTTTCCAAGTGAAAGTTAACACACCCCCTACAGAAAAAAAAAATGAAATATGGCATTTGTCTGTAAATTTTAGTGCATGTTTTCCATTTGTTTGATGAGGTGAACACATTGGAAATGAATAAAGCTCAAAATATGAAATGTGCCATAACTTTTGCACAGATCACATTTTATGTCTTTTTTTCTTCATTATGTAAATAAACAGTAATTAAATAAATTAGTCATCAGTAAGTAAATAGGCAAACATAATATAATATAGTATAATATAATATAGTATAATATAATATAATATAATATAATATAATATAATATAATATAATATAATATAATATAATATAATATAATACAATATTTCCCATTACTTCTGCACCAGCAACATTTTAGGTTTTCTTTTCCCCAATGTGTTATTTCTCTCATATAAATGTTACGTTTTTGTTATTATATAATTAATCAGTTATTGCATAGTAAAATATGCAGAGGTGTGTTCTCTGTTGAGGAATGTGTACTTATTTTAACATAGACAATCAACAACGTTGGAACGGGGCACCCAAACATTTACATACATCTGTATCTACCTTGTCCACAACTGGTAAAGAGACCACCACAGGACCACCGCCGAGTAGATGTTATTTGGGTGGTAGAACATTCTGAGTGCATGTTTGTGACATGGCAGTGCAAGTGTACAACATTACTGAGATATATCTGCCCAAAGGTGGTCCTGTGGTCAGAAACTGACCATTGTGAAGGGAATGACTGACACAAATTGTACAGGAACTGGGCCAAAATGTGCCTTGAGGAGCCTTCAGAATGCACTTGAATATACCATTCACTTTACTAAGACTGCAGCTTATCACTTTAACAGTGTATAGTCCCGCCTACTGACAGAGCCAGGTGGGCTGCAGGGTTTAAAAAACAGTGAAATAACAACACCAATGAGTCATCATCAAGTCTAATAACGAAAGTTCAGTGACAAAGAGAGGACGGTGTTAATGAAGCTCTTTCCCACCAACATTTTGTTATTCAACTCCAGGTAAGAAAAGAGATTTTGTGAAACAGGAATACAAACATTGTGTAAAAGTTGCAGCCAAATCACGGTATATTCTGTGTTTGTATCTTCTCATACATGTACCTCTTATCTTGAGAGCTTAAAGAGTGTTGTTCTGATGATAAACATCCTTTCAGCACCTGTTCAAGGCTTGTGTCTCCATCTCACGACTGTGTTGCTGCTGTTGATAGAGGAAGTCCCAAAACAGCATGTGTTTTGAGACACTGATGCAAATTCACACCTGGTTTTTAAAGGCGGAGGAAAATCTACACAAGTGTGCATTGCGTGGCCCTCCCTCAAACGCATGTGCACAAGGATGAAACACAAAAAGGCTCATGGGCAAGTTTTGAACACAACACGCATGCAAAGTGTCTGATGTACACGTGAAACTGCTCAAAAGGCTTAGTGCATCCACAGTCTCTAACTGTACACCTATAAGGAGGCCAGTAAGTGTGTAAAAACCATAGTAAGACTGCTCTAACTGATACACTTAAGCTACTCATGCCACCTAAATAATGTTTGGTCAGTGGTGGTCCCATGTATGTGTACCCCTACATCTGGAAATTAAACATATTAGAACATGTCTTGTAAATAAGTTGACCATGTTAATAGGTTAAATCCTTTTCTTAACACATTGCATTCTGTCTAAGCTGAGTGACCACCTCTACAATCCAATCAAGTAAAACAAATCCTCCTTGAGTATAACGTTAACTAACATCACTGAGGTCATTCCTCAAGGCCATTCCTTGTCTGTGGGGGTGGAAGTCACAACTCGATTTAAACCGCTAATGGTGGTGGGCTCGTATTGAGCTAACACAATTACCTCACTTCGTTCATATTCAATCAAATCCACAGGTTCTTGGGAAAAAGCTAGCTTTCATCCCTTCCCTCACTATCCATTTCCTCATCCAGCGGGGGGCCTCTTTGTATCAATACTGACATGTTTGGATTAAAGAAGACTTGCTGAGGAGATCTCCATCTTACAAAAATGAAAGGACATGAAGATGATGTGTAATGGCGCTACAAGGACAGAGAAGCCATATTTACATTAGCATGGAAGGTTTTGACCGTTGGCTTCAACAGAGGTGACTTTTTCTGCCACATGCAGATACATGCAAACAAACAGCTGTGTCCAGCGTGACCTATTTTTGCATTTTATCACTTATAACATGAATGCTGAGAAACAATTAGCTTGTAATTCAGATTTTCAGTTTTGGCACTCTTGGTCAAATGATCAGGTTCACCATTTTCATGCACGTTTACTGTTTATTTGCTGAATTTAACATATTACTTATAGACACAGCTGGTGCGCAAGCAAAAGAAGCCCTTATTCTTGGATCTTATGTCTGCTACCAGCTCACCTCCTACATCTCTGGGTATTACCTCTCTTAAGGAAAAGTATGAACAGATTTGCTCTGATTTGCTCAGGTTCGCGCAATCCTTGCAACTTTCTTCATTTTCATACTAGCTTCATATCTGGTCACACACAATAACCCTAAGGATAATATTTGATTGACTTGGTCCATTATTATAATACTCCTATTCAGACTATGAATAAAACTATTAATAAATATGCACTATAGATTGACTGACATGCATCTCAGTGCATATGCTGTCGCCTGTCCAATGCCAAAAGCACCTACAATGGGAATGTGAGCATCAGAACTGGGCCATTGGAGCAATGGAAGAAGGGTGCCTAGTCCATGAATTCTGTTTTCTTTTACATCATATGTGCTTGCCCATCACTTACGTGAGGAAGAGATGACACCAGGATGCACTGTGGGAAGAAGGCAAGCTGATGGAGGCAGTGTGATGCTCTGGGCAGTGTTCTGCTGGAAAACCTTGGATCCTGGCATTCATATGGATGTTACTTTGACATGTACCACCTACCTAAACGCTGTTGGAGACCAAATACACCTCTTTATGGCAACAGTATTTTCAAATGACAGTGACCTTATACAGCAGGATAATATGCCCTTCCACACAGCAAAAATTGTTCAGGAACGATTTGTGGAGCAAGACTTTTGTGTTCACGTTTTGACTTATCCTCCTAATTCGAGCATCTGTCAGCTAGCATACTTCTGATTATGTGGTATACAGAGCTAATGGTAGATAACTTTAAGAAGTCACTTAAGCGTAAAATATGTAAAATGTGTTTTATAGTGTGATATTCTATACATATTTTTTTAAATTTAGTGCTTACCAAGTCCATGCACTAGCTCGGAGTCTCATTGTCACACAATATTGGCTAGCAAGTGATGGAGGAAGAGGGAGGGAGGGAAACCCCACCCATCCAAAGGCCAATTTTGCTCTCCTGGAATCCTGGGTGACAACTGACTGTGTTCATATGGTCATCAGAAGTTAAGCACGTCAGAGACAACTTTGGTTTTGTCTAATTAAGGTGGGACTAATCTTCTAATACAAAGTCAGAAATATTGGCAGATCTATCAGTAATGCCTGTGGTTTATGCTGTGATCAAGTCAATTGTAATAATCTGTGCATGCAGATTTTATCTCAAAGACATCCCAGATACCACTCCAGTCAAGCGGCCATGTGTTTGTTTGACACGGTAAACACATGCAAAGTTTACAATAACAAGATAAAGCCTAGTCCTGCTTATATGCCTACAGCTTAGTCGGTAGCGGCTTGAGCAAATAGGAAAGTATGTTTGTGTAAATCCCAAATGCACGTTTCTCCTCTACAAGCAGACAAGCAATGAGTCACACCACATTGCCTACTGAGTGTCATTACAGCTCTCAGTTACACACACCGAAGCTCTCTCATCCTGTTAACATACACACAAACAAATGTTTATAAATCCACGTCTCAGTCATCCACAAGTGAGTCTTTGCACCCTGATCAAAGTGGTCACATATTCAGCTTTTTCAACCTCATTTCAGTTGCATTTGTATCAATACTCTACACCAATCTGGCATAATATAAAGACTACCAGTCTGAGACTGTCCCCCTCGTGCCCACAAAACAGCTCTGACTCGTCATGGACTCTACAAGACCTCTAAAGATGTGCTGTGGTATCTGCTACAAAGAAGTTAGCAGCAGATGCTTCAAATCCCATAAGTTGTGAGGTGGGGCCTCCATGGATTGGACTAGTCGGTCCAGGATATCCCATAGATGCTTGAACAAATTGACATTTGGGGAATTTGCAGGCCAAGTCAACACCTTGAACTCTTCGGTATGTTCCTCAAAACATTCCTGATCTTTTTTTTTTCAGCATGGCACTGATGAACACCATTACCATGAATGGGGTGTACTTGGTCTGCAGCAATGTTTAGGTAGGTGGCACATGTCAAAATAGCACCCACATGACTGCCAGGACCCAAGGTTTCCCAGGACAGTATAACTCAGAATCCCACTGCCTCAGCCGGCTTGCCGTCCCACACTGCATTCTGGCGCCATCTTATCCGCAGGAAAGTGATGCGCACACACCCGGCCATTCACATGATGTAAAAGAGAACATGATTCACCAGACCAGACCACTTCTTCCATTGCTCCCTGGTCTAGTTCTGATGCTCACATCCTCATTGTAGACGCTTTCGGCGGTGGACATGGGTCAGAATGGGTCTGTGACCATGCAGCCTCATATGTAGCCAGCTGTGATACACTGTGTGTTCTGACACCTTTCTCTCATGGCCAGCACCTTTCTCTCATTTCCCACAATTTGTGCAACAGAAGCTTTTCTGTGATACTAGACCAGACTGAGCTAACCTTCGACCCCCCACATGCATCAGTGAGCCTTGGGTGCCCATGACCCTGTTATCAGTCCAATGATTGTCCTTCCTTGGACCCCTTTTGGTAGGTACTGCATACCGGGAACACCCCACAAGACCTGCAGTTTTGTAAAAGCACTAAGCCGGTCACCTAGCCCTCAAAATTTGATTCTTGTTAAAGCCCATTTTTCCTACTTCCAACGCATCAACTTTAAGAACTGACTCTTCACTTGCTGTCTAATATATCCCATCCCTTGACGGGTGCCATTGTAATGAGAAAATGCTACTCCCCACAGTTGTCATTGGTTTAAATGTTTTGGTTGATTGGTGTGTATTACCTCAAGCAATAATTTGTTTCTTTGTACTTAGGAAGAATGTTTATTCAAAGCACAATAAAAAAAGAAGCCATTTGCTGAATAAAAGTTTAAAAAATTGTCACTAGCTAACTTCACATCCATCTTCAGGCCTTTTCACACCATGGGGGAAAAGAATTGATTCCTTAAGCTCCAGTGATGATAAATGTATATTTTTTTTCTTTAAGCACTGTAACTAAAGAGTGCACAACACCAGGCACACCCCACTGTGCACAAAATACCAGCCATTAATGGATCAAGATACTCTAAGATAAACAAACAGACACTCTTATTATGGCACTCAATGTCATTCCTAGTCTTTCAGCTATGATCCTCCATAAAAAAATAAATAAATATATGTGTATATATATATATATATATATATACACACACACACACACACACACACACAC
>JBBPCZ010050944.1:0-12847 GCA_037974445.1 Brycinus macrolepidotus
TATATATATATTAATTTAGATGATCTTATTTGTGGTTAAAGGTGGGTTTGGATTAGGTGTAGCTACAGTTATAGAAATACAGAAGTCCCCTAATATCCCCTATAGATAAGAATCTGTGTGAGTGTGTGCGTGTGTCTGTGAGTACTGAACTCCATCTGCCAGACAGTTAAGGGCAGACAAGGCAGATCCAAGGGCAGCCTCAGGTCAGTAAGCCGAGAGCTGATGGGGGGAATCTAAAGTAGGTGTGCCTTTTATATTTAGGTAATGTTTAAGTGGATCTGGACAATTAGTAGCTAATTAGCTCATTTCAAAAGGCCACAACAACACATCCTGTCCAATCATGCCTCGATTGTGTAATCAAGGCAGCTGTTGATGCAAACAGCACCCGCTGTACATTCATTTACATTCATATTCATTCTGTGGAAGTGTGTGAACAGTCTGAATAGATGGAGTGTTTTTATTGTGTAGGGATAAATATCTGACCGATGATACGACAAGGAAAAATTGTGGTTAGAGCTGCAACAAATATTCGATGAATTCAAAAACTGACATTTTTTAACCAGCCGAGACATGCACGCCACATGCACAGGCCCAAAAACAGAGCATTTAGGCTTGTGCACCAATCTCATACTGAACATGCAGGCAGAATGCATCCGGCCTGAATCTGGCGCAAAAGGCTGAGCCCTGATATTATCACTGTTTGGATGAATACTCCTTATTTAATGTCATGTGTACTTCTCTCTGATTGGTGTAAAGTACTGAACAGACTTGCATGCACCTGTATTGCTTTTCTCTGACTGGTCCAGACTACTGTACACTACCAGTCAAAAGTTTTTGCACATCACAGATTATTACCACTTACCCATTCATTTCATAAACTGCAGATTATTGCTCAGTATTAGAAAGTTGCTGAGTGAACAACTATAAATGATAAACGGTAAAACATGTTTCCTTTATAAGATGAAAGAATCTGTAACAGTGCATGTCTGACATCCTATTAACTGGTTGTGTGGTGACGCAGAGTCAAATTCTAGACCGTCCTTTAACTTTAAATGCACTCATTCACTGTTTCATCCCATTGGCTGAAACTTAATAGCTTATTACATATCTAACACGTGTCTGGTGATCGACATTATAATTATAATTATATTAGGTGGCTTTTTGTAGGGCAGTAGCGATGAATAAAAAATAGGAAATGTTCTGGCTAATAAAGGTACTCCAATGGTGAACGTACTGTAAATTTATTTGTTATCAGAGAATATTGAGGGTATTTTAGTGTACATTAAGTGAGTAATATCCGAATATAGAAATCTCAGTGTTTGCCTGCATGCATGTACCTTAAATTTCTTTTCTCCGACAGGCGCAGACTGCTTGATGGGCGTGTATCTCTTCTTCATCGGCGCCTTCGACATCAAATACTGCGGGGAGTACAACCGGCACGCCCAGATCTGGATGGAAAGCCTCTCCTGCCAGCTGATTGGTTCTCTGGCGATGCTCTCCACTGAGGTTTCGGTGATGATGTTGACATATATGACACTGGAGAAGTACCTGTGCATCGTCTTCCCGTTCCAGCACTACCGAGCTGGCCGGAAGCGCACCCTCTGCTCCCTGATCTCCATCTGGGCCCTGGGCTTCATCCTGGCCTTTATGCCCTTTTGCGACAAGCAAACTTTTGGAAATTTCTACGGCCGAAACGGGGTGTGCTTCCCACTGCATTCAGACCAGGCAGAAAAACCCGGAGCACGATGCTACTCTACAGGGATATTCCTAGGTAAGAGAGAGTGGGAAAAGATGAAAACGTGTTAACTGTGTTAACTGCACAAACCAGAATTTTTCAGTTAATTGGATAACTTAAGCCGAAAGCCAAGCCTATCCAATGCAAGAATAAGTCAGGAAAATTCTTACAGTCTGACAGTCTTCACAATCCAGCAAAATTCAAGATCCTGCTTTGTGACTCCCACCCCCCCACCTCCTCCACCAAGCTTACAAAAGTCTCACCTGCTAATCATTTCAAACCAAATCTCCCACTCCTTTCAATATCAGCCTCTACTCTTCTGTAAAACTCTTCAACTCTTCCTCCTGAAATATTATTATATTCAGGCCTCATAAGCTTTAATGAGGTCATCACTGATGTGGGCCACTTAGATCTGGAATGTGGATCACAAACACCACTCCAACTCATCCCAAAGGTTTCTAATGGAGCTTCATCAAACAAACTCATCTCAAGGTCTTCAGTGGAGCTTCATCACTCCAACTCATCCCAAATGTGTTCAGTAGAACTTTGACTCGAACTCATCCCAAAGGTCTTCAGTGGACTTCATCACCCCAACTCATCTGAAAGGTTTTCAAAGGAGCTTCCTCACTCCACCTCAACTCAGAGGCGTTCAGTACAGCTTTATTAATCCAACTCATCCCAGAGGTATGCAGAGGTGTTTAAATGGAGCGTCATTGCTCTAGATCACCCCAAAGGAGTTCACTGGAGCTTAAGCATTTCCATTAGTCTCAAAGGTGTTCAACGGAGCTTCGTCACTACAACCCAGCCCAAAGATGTTCAATGGAACTTTTTTAAAAGGTGTTCATTGGAGATTCAGAGGAGCTTCATCACTCCAACTGATTTCAAAGGTGTTCAGTGGAGCTTCATCACTTCCATTGTTCCCAAGAGTGTCTGAAAAATCTATACAAATATATATTATGAAGATAAAGCCTTCAGTGTGTTTACAGATTGCTCTTTTGTAGCTTTAGAATGCCTAAAGATCATCAAACCTCAAAACTAAAACAGTCATAGATATAATATCACATAGATATAATGTCATATTCAAAATATTTATCTAATAATATAATAATATTATATAGCCCTAAAGTATGGGTGTGCTGACTTACTAGATATTAAAGTGTAGACATGCATGAACGCCTGTGAAGACCCACATGTCCTCTGAAGTTACTAGAGGAAAACGTGTTCTAATGCTATGGAAAAGGCCACAGTGCTGTTGTTTTTGTCCTGAAGCCCTGGAGAGTATCAGGAAGCTTTTCATTTCTCTGTCACAGAGAGCTGAGTCCATTATCAAACAAACAAGCTGCCAATTACAGCTCCACTTTACCTGCAACCCTGCAAAGAGAAATGAATCAGCACCCTCATCAGGGACAAGAACAAAGGCACCGGACATCGAGGACTAAAGATTGGGTTTTTGTTCAAAGGAGTAGTTCAGCAAAAATGTAAAAACACCCATCACTTCAAATGCAGTCAACCAGCCAAGACCTGTTTGGTTCATTTCTTTAGTTTTAGCACTGGAGCTATGGGGCTAAGTAATGGAAGCTTATATATCCACCAATTTACTGGTCTAATAGACTTGTTTATGTGGTTTCTGACTCTATATGACTCACTGTTATCTATAAACATGGACTAAAGTAGGTTTACATCGCTAAACATAGCAGCAGCTATCCTGAAGCCTGAATTTGGTCTGTATTTTAGTGTAGTTTTATAGAAAACAAGCAGACTTCATTGAACACATCTTGGCTGATCGAATATGCTAATGGAAATCAGGGAATTTGCTTGTTCACTGAACTTCTCCTTCAGGGATGGTGTTTGCTGTTGGTTTGACTGGTTTGATTTTCTGTTTTCCTTTCAGGCCTGAACCTCTTTGCCTTCGTGTTGATCGTCTTCTCCTACTCCAGCATGTTCTACTCTGTGCAGAAAACAGCGAAGTCTGCCAGGCAGATGGTGTTTGACCATGAGGTCTCCATTGCCAAGCGCTTTTTCTTCATTGTCTTCACCAATGCCATGTGCTGGATACCCATCTTCCTCCTCAAAATCCTCTCCCTCCTCCGAGTACAGATCGCTGGTAAGTAGATGCTTAAGCTTGTATAATAAAACATCTGTTTTACAGAGTTTTCTCCCAGCCAAAGCATGTTTGGTGTCTTTAGAATTAGCGTTGAGGCTCTAGTAATGGAAGCTACAGGTATTGGAAGCTGTAACAGTATTTTAAGAAACCCATATTGTTTTTTTTTTTTTTGATGTCTTGTTCTTTGTTCAGTGAAGCCCAAATAAGACACTTTTAAATGGTTTATTCACAGCATTAAGCTTTCAAACCTGTATTAGTACATAAAAGGGCTGTAGTACTCGAGTCCAGTCTCAGACTTGAAATATTTTTCTGCAGTCTCAAACTTGTCTTGGACTCGGACTTGTCTCGGTCTTAACCACTGGCCTCGCCATATATTCCACTTGTACTCAAACCACTTTAAATTTGGACTTGACTTGGACTCAAACTTCTTTGGACTCGGTTTTGACTTGGACTCAAACCTCTCTGGACTCAGTTTTGACTTGGACTTAAACCTCTTTGGATATGGTCTTAACACGGTCTTGAAGCTCTTTGGACTCAATAGACATCGACTCTAATCTCTGTGGACTTGGTCTTGACTTGGACTTAACCCTCTTTGGACTTGGACCTCTGTATGCACTGGGAGTTAGGTTGGATTTAGTGATGAGTCAGGGCGTTTTTACACCTAAAGGTCTGAACCAAAGATAAGTGGAGTATCAGTTGTGTCACTGATGACAGGGTAGTCATGGGATGCCAACTGGATAGTCTTGAGATACTGATTGGGTAGACTTGGGTGCTGACTTAATAGTCTCTGAATGCTGATTGGATTGTTTTGGGATGCAGATTGGATAGTCATGGGATGCTAGTTGGGTAGTCCTGTGATGCTAGTTGCACTGTCTTCTGCTCAAAATGTCAGTGAAAATTGTACATTGAAATTATTGTTGAGCTATCACCACAACAATATGTACACAGCACATACCACAGCAGTGAATAATAATTCCCCCAATACATTTGTACATTTCCCAGAGCTGGTCCTGGTATGGCTGCTCCACTCGAGCTGTGTCTTATTTGTTGCTTTCAATTTGGTGTTTTTAACACCTGGACAGTCTGTAAGATTGTACAAGTTAAATCCCTTGAAATTGGTGATTTGGAATTATAGTTTGAAAATGTAATATGTGCACATAAATACAGATTATGAAAAAGAGTTTTGAGAAAATGTGAAAAAAAAAACCCAGAAATCCTTTAAAATAAATGCAAATTATGAAAACAGACCCTGAATTTCTATGAGACTGATCTAAAACTTGTATGTCTTAGTACGAAAAGCGACACTGTGAAAAATATATACCTGCATCAAATAAATAAATTAATAATCTCAAAATCCAAATATTTTAAATCGTGAATTCCTAGAAAGTGATTTCAGGATTGAGGTGTTTTATACTAACTTCACAAGAAAATGATCCCAAATCTCAAGACTATGATTCCCAGGAATACAGATATCATCTTAGGATCCAAGCCTTTGATTCGATGTTAAAATGTCCTGCCCAAAAGATGTTGGAATATGTAAAAGATGCTGCTGGATTTAAAATGGAATTCTAAAAAGATGGTTGAAAATCAGTTTTTTTTTTTTAATCCCAAACCTTCAAGAAAATTTTCCCAAACTCCCAGAAATGTTGCACAGTTGCCACAAAAATGAAATTTCAGTTAATTCTAGTTCCCAAGAAAATAAGTACATTTTAAGAAATTGTTCCCACATTCCAATAACATGGTAAGGAAAATGATCTGGAAACTTATAATGATCCATGAGATCCATCTTCATTTTTATTCATTTGAAGTCGGATATTATTATTTTACAGTTAGTAATGGCCTGAATTTACTTCCAATTCATTATTTTCTGATCTGCTGTCTTTGTTTATATAGCCCATTTGTGTGTGTGTGTGTCTGTGTGTGTGTTTGTTTGTATGTGTGTGTAAAAGAGAGAGGGAGAGAATTTTTAAAATTCAGACCGCAGGGTAAAGTTTTTCGATCCAGAAGTCAGAATATGATGGTTTAAAAAAAATGAGAAAAAGCTCTGAGCAGCATCTCTGAGCAGCAGCATTCAGTGATTAGTTTAATTTGATTTGGGATTAATCCTCTTTTCCTAATTACATAAACAGACTTCCCACAAAAGCTGTGTTTTCTGAATGATCTGTCTTTGTGCCCAATAGAAGGAAAAATTAGACATTGTTTACATGCACAGCACACACACACACACACGCACACAGTACACACACACACACACACACACACACACACACTGCAAGTGAAAGAAAGATAGGTGAGTGTCCTGCGGTGCTTGCCTCTCAGCCAAGTTGCAATTTGCCTCGAGTGTCCTCCTAGCATTTCATTTCATCATCCACACCTAAAAGGATGGCAGTCACCACGCCAACCAGGAACAAGTGTGTGTGTGTGTGTGAGAGAGAGAGAGAGAGAGAGAGAGAGAGAGAGAAAGACTGTGAATACACAATCTTTATGAGTTATGCTGATTTACACCATATCTCGGTTGTAACTTCAGAAGCTCATACTGATCTGTATGTTACAACTTTTTCCCTCTCTCGAAAAGTTGCGGTACAACGACTCACTCTAACAGTGACATAAGTCTAGTTAGACTGATGAGCCACACTCAGCATTGCTGCTGGAGTGAGGACAGTTCACCAACTTCAAATATCCCACAACAGTGCACCACATCCAGAAACTGATGAAGTACCAGATTATGACCAGCACAAACTGTGCCGCATCAGATCAGAAGCATCATCAATACCTTCACATCTGCAAGATTGACCAACAGATTAGATGTGTCTAATACAGTGGACAGTGAGAGGATGCAGTATGTAAACAATTTAGCACTGTGCTAGGCTGAGAAATATCCACCACCCAAATACTATCTGCCCACTGATAGTCCTGTAGACCCCTGACCATTGATGAAGGGGGGCTTACAAATCATAACTTTTGCACAGGCACTTTTTTCCCCGTTAGCTCAATCTCCCCCAATCATACAATGCGACTGAAGTGGCAGGGTGAAGGTGAGCACATGATTTTTCTAAGTCACATGAAGCTCCACCAAATCATCTCAAACCGACACAAATGCTACGGACAGCTCAATGTGCTTGGAGTAGAATGCTAACTGCTAATTCTGTTATGTCAGATAACAGACGCTAACAGGCTAGAATCACGCTGAATGAAGGGGGAGAGGGACGACTACTCTACCCACCCAGAGAAGAGAGGGGACAGTTATGCTGAGTGATGGGGAAGAGGTAGGACCACCTCCACTAGCTGACAGTCTGATGGAAGAATCTGGCTTTGTGGACGCCAAGGGAATGCTACATACTGGTATGCATAGTGGCAACATTTGGTGGTGGAGGACTAATGGGCTGGGGCTGTTTTCAGGAGTTGGGCCCCTCAGTTCCAGTGAAGGGTGATGTTAATGCTAAGGCACACAAAGATATTTTCACAACTATATGCTTCCAACTTTGTGGCAACAGTCTGGGAAGGGCCCTGAGCATGATTATGCCCCTTTGCAAAAAGTGATGTCCATAAAGACATGGTTTGATGGGTTTGGTGTGAAGGAACTCCACTGGCCTAAATGAGAACAAACATGACAGTTGCAGTGGACATCAACAAGTAGCTAACACTGAGGATGGACTGCTGGAAAAGCTACGTCATCTCGGCTTGCTATGGGGACCAGTCCCTCAAACCTCAGCATCACCTCATGCCTCTGGGGACCTCAAAAGTGGTCTGTGAGGAAGTGGAAGTGAGGTAAGCAGGCAGGGGTCCATGCTAAACTATGAGCTAACGCTAACTGGGCGGCTATCCCATGTATCCCATCCCTAATTGCCAATGTTTTCTCCATAAACAATGAAGTAGACTATAGCAGACCCAGCATGAGTATAGAGATTACCATTTTGTTTTTATGGAGACATGGTTCAGCGACAGCATTCCAGAGATGGCGATTCAGCTGGATGGCCTGTTAGCATTTCACTATGACAGAAACACAGCTCTATCCGGTTAGACCTGAGGAGGGGGCCTGTGTATTTACATCAACACTGACTGGTGTATGAATGCCGTGCTAGTCTCTAGTTACTATTCACAGCTGCTAGAGTTTGTGACTGTTGGATGTAGACCATTTTATTTATGCACATGTTACCTCAGCGCTAATGAAAACAATGTGTTAGCTGAACTTTACAGAACTTTCCAGTGAGCAGCAAAACCATGGTTTCAACCATGCAAATTTCAAGTCACTTTGCAACAAGGGGGGGGGTGAACGTGCTGGACTGTGTTTACACAAACATCACCAGTATGTATCGTGCTGAGCCCCACCCCCACCTTGACTACTCAGACCACATCTCGGTTATACAAGCATATGGAGCATATGCCAGTCACTGACATCATGTACTCCTCCATAAGCAAATTGCTTATGTGATGACTGCACAGGCATACCGAGACACATATACAAGAACAATATAAAATATAAAATAAACATAGTCAAAATAAAAGCAAGAGCAACCCTAAGGTTTTGTTTGACACATTGTCGAATATTGTCTCAATGGTGACGTCAGGTGTTTCAGTCTTCAAATAGCAAGTGTGACAGCCTTAATTATTTTGTCAGCAAATTTGCAGATGGTAGATCTGTGTGGCTTTGTCCCTCAATTTTATTGATGCTCACTCATCATGTCCCTCTTTTATAACTCTTTTAATATGGTGTCTCTTGAGTGACTGATTTCCTTATTTAGGAAAATGAAACCATCTTCTAGTACCGTAGATGTTTGGCCAACTTCACTGTTATTACAAGTTCTTGATTTTATCGGTCCTGGCCTGGTATCTATTATTAATCTTTCTCTCCAATCTGATTTGGTTCCTAACTATTTCAACTATGCTGTTGTTCTAAATTGCCGTTTTAAGAAAATCTAGAAAAAAATGTTGAGCAGCAACTAAACACTTTTCTAAAGAAACATAAGATACTGGATCCTTTTCAGTCTGACTTTGTAAGCATCATTCCACAAAAACAGCACTTCTCAGGGTGTCGAACGATTTACTGATGGCAGCAGATGCATGTAAATGCTCTGTTTTAATATATTGCTTGATCTTAGCTCAGCTTTTGAAACAGTCCATAGGATTCTTATAAATGGATTAAATCACTCAGTGGGGATCTCTGGCACAAGTCTGGCCTGGTTCTTTTATCTTTTATTTGGCTAATAGGAGTTTCTCAGTATGTGTTGGCGAGTTTTTCTCAGCCATTGCCTCATTAACTTGTGGGATCCCCCAGGAGTCTGTTTTGGGCCCTACTCTTATTTCCCTCTACATATGTCCTGTGGCTCAAGTTATAAATTCATTTAACGACATCTCATACCACCTATTTGCTGATGAAATCCAGAATTATTGCTCTTTTTAACCCCAAGACTATCACAAGTCATCTTCCCTTCTTGATTGCTATGATACATGCCCAGAAAACTGAAGTGTTAGTCTTTACCCCCCCCCCCCAAACTCTATCTGACAATCAGCCAAAAGCTTTCAACTGTGTCTACATCCTTTCATGCACCACTATGTAATCTAGGTGTTCTAGTTGATCAGTCTCTGAGCTTTGATGCCCTTGTGAAGTCTCTCAGTCGTTCATTCTTCTTTTATCTGAGAGACCTTTCTAAACCGAGATCTTGAGTCTCTAGAGCTGAGCTGGAAATGCTTGTACATGCATTTATTTAATCTCACTCGCATTACTGTAATTCCTATTTTACTTGTTTAAGTAAATCTGGATTATATTGTCTTTACACTATTCAAAATGCAGCTGCCAAGCTTTTAACTCACACACATAAATGGTCCCACATCACTCCTGTCTTATCTGATCTACATTGGCTCCCGGCTGAATTTAGAATTCAGTACTGACTGGATTAACAGGCTCCTTGGTACATATCTGACCTTTTGCAACCATATTCGAATGCTGAGATCTGCTCATCATAGCCTTCCGGCTGGAGTTGCGGTCAAATCAATCAAACAGTTTCAATCTCAGCATTAGACGCACTTGTTCAAAATGGCTTTTGGGTAACTTTTGCTGTTATCTTAGTTTTGTTCTATTTTATTCTGTTTTTATACTGCTTTTTTATTCCTTTTTTGCACAGAGCTTTGTGACCCTATTTAAATAAATCTTGCTTACTTACTTTGTTCGCAGATATTTACACTTAAAGCTGCATACACAAAACCACCAGTATTGTGGATAACCCGTACACCCCTCCTGCACCCTTTTCTCCCTTCTTCCATCTGGCAAAAGATTCTGTAGCATACAGGTCTTCACTACCAGAACAGTAGCGCCATCAGACTCCTCAATCAGACCTGAATCAGAAATTGTACCCACACACAAACAGTCTCCTAAACTGACCATCCTTCTTCTAAGATAACTCATATACACACTGAATTGTTCTGCCATAAACCAAAAACGTACAAACCAACTGCCACTGTAATCACTCTTTATTTATTATATAAGACATTCTCTATCCTGCCGCAGCTGTTATTAGCACAGTTATTTATTATTTCTATCTTTCTCAATATTTGCATTTTTACACATTTAATGACTCTACTGTTAGACTACAGTATCTGCCATTACACTCTATTAATTCAATTAATCGGAATGTTGATTGCAAGCTTGGCCCCACAAATGCTCTTTTGACTGAATGGTCACAAAATGCTGTAGACACACTCCAGACTCTGGTGGATGCTTTTATAGAAACGAAGAGGGTGCCAAATCCACATTAATACCTATGGTATTGGGAATGGATGTCCACATACCTTTGGCCATTTATAGTGCATGTCTAATTAGGACTTGTCCGAGCCCTTCCAGTCAGGTTCTTGCTCTCACCATGACACAGAAACTGCCCTTCTATGTGTAAGCGGTCTTCTACGTTCTCATGCTGACTTTAATTTATTAATATTTGATCCCTTCCTGACCTTAGTTCTGCTTTGATACAGCTAATCATAGTGTCCTACTTTCTTATTCAAGTATGAATATGTGGTACTGCTCATGCCTCACAGCCACACTTCTCTGGTCTCCCGAGGAGTTCCACAGGGCTCTGTCTTAGGCTCCCTTCCTTTTGTCAATTATCTGTTCCCTATGGGGGCTATCAGTCACCAGCATGGGCTAGTTTAATTTTTATTCCAATGATACGCAAATTTGTATTAGCACGCAGGCCACAGCTTCTCTTCCACCTGCCTCCCTCATAAACTGCCTTCATGATAAACTGCCTTTAAACACTCAATGGCATCAAATTTCCTGGAGCTAAAGTCTGATAAAATGAGATTGTGCTGGTAGGATCAAAAGCAGCATGATCTAAAGGATTGCTGTTAAACACACTATTGCTTTACCAGTTGCTAACAGGAGTATTCCTTAGAACCGCTTTGGAATTATGCTTTACAATTATCCCACGCTTATAAAATATGAACATATAAAAAGAGATGGTGTGTAAAAACAAATTCCAGCTAGCTTTAAAGTAAAATAAAACAAAAAGTAAATTCCAAACAGCACTTCAAATGACCCAGAATTCCATGAAAATGACTATAAACGATCATGAATTTCTATTTAAAAAAATAATAATGAAACCTGTGTATTTGTGTGCAAAGTGACAATGGGTATGAAAAACATATACCTGTAACAAAAAAATAAATGATTAAATGATCCCAAATTACAACAACCGAATCATGAATTCCTAGAAACTAATCCCAGAATCGAGGAAAATTATCCTAATTTACCAAAAATTAATCCCAAATTTCAAGACTTTGATTCCAGGAAATACCAGTTTGCTTTTTCATTTTCTTGGAATCAAAATCTTTGATTCAGTGCGTAAGAATTTTATTTTATAATTCTTCAGTGCTCGCCTAAGAGATTCCATTTCCAAGGAATATTGAAAAGCTGCTGCTAGCTTTGAAATGGTATTCTAGAAAGACAAAGATTCCTCAGAAGAAAAATAAATTGAATTATTTAGCAGATTAATTCCAAGAAAAGTATCCCAAATTGACAAAAAAGTTGCACAACAATGATCTAAAATTAAGATGACTCCAGTTCCCCCCCAAAAAACAAAAACAAATGATAAGAAATTTTCACTTTTTAACAAAATGATTAGGAATAATTGTTCAGCAGCTTCATTTTTATTTATTATTAATATTATTAATTTATAGTTATTCATGGCTCACATCTTTAAATTCAATCGCAATTATTTTGTGATCATTCGTCTTTGTTTATAAAGCCCGTGTGTGTGTGTGAGAGAGTGTGAGAGAGAGAGAGAGAGAGAGAGAGAGAGAGAGAGAGAGAGAGAAAGAGGGGTTTCTGTCTCACTTTGAACAACATTACAGTTACCCCTTGCAAAGCAGTTTGGAATTATATTTTTCTTCTGTTTTTTTGTTCTACGCTACTCCTTCTAGGCACATGTTACCTCTATGGGTAAAACAGCATTCCTCCACCATCATCCTCATTCCTCTCTCAGCTTGCATGATGTTCCAGTCCAGGCATTCATTACCCCTCTCTCTGCTTTCTTCCCACCAAATCCCTTAATAAACTGAAAAACATCCAGAACTCAGCGGCCCCATTACTTATTTAGATGAAGGAATCAGCATGTATTACTCCTCTTCTCTCTTTCAAGCACACGACCCTCCTACAGCTCGCCGGTACTGTTTCCCCTTTCCCACTTAAACATCCTGTCATAACAAATAATGCTCTGAATGGTCCTGATGCTTCCTATCATTCTGGACTTCATCCTCACATACCATCTCTGTGCAAAAGTCTTAGGCACCTATGCAAATTGTTCTCAGCATGTGATTATGTGGCTTTCTGCTAAGAAAGTTAACATTAGAATAAATGCAAACAAACAAGAAAGCAGTAAAAAGTATCAAGAAATATCTTTTTAGACCTGGGAAGGAGAACACAGGTTCGGTTCCAGATTTCTCCTCGGTTCCTCCAGCCGTTGTTTGGATTTGTGAAACTCCATCAGCATCTCCTGATTTAATTTAATGAAGGACTG
>JBBPCZ010050955.1:0-31889 GCA_037974445.1 Brycinus macrolepidotus
CTGGCCAGTGCTCAACCCAGTGTTTTAGTAGGTGTACAGGATATATATTTTTATATTTGTTAATATCATGTTAGAATCATATACAACTACATATTTGGCAGCCAAATGAGCATTATGCATTTCCCTTAAAAATATTTTCAGATTGTAGCTTTCAGAGAGTTTATCACATTACTATCTGACAATCAAGCACCATTATGATTACATAACTCTATCAGAAGCATAAGCTCAAATCTGTGGCATTTAGATGTGTTTGTGATGTGTTATCATACTCCTGACAGCAGTGGGGTCAGTCATCCGAGCCGGGATGTCTTTCCCTGTGGGGCAAAAACATCCCACCGTGTTTTACTCTGACATTTCCGGCTCCTTCGGGATATGAATAAATTCCTTTATCAGAATCTTAATTTCCCTCCCACCTTCCGCCTTCTCCTTCTTTTACCTGTTCTGCAGTCCTTCCACTGTGCCACTCTTCCTCTCTCTCTCTCTCTCTTCAGTTCCTGCGCTTTCTTCACCTGTTTCTCCCTTCTCTCCCTCTCCAAGGCCGTCACTTCACCATAAGCTGCTTCTCCATCTGCAGCAGCATGGACTGCAGGAAGAAGGAGAAGAAGCAGAGTCATCAAACACCATCATGCTTTCCATATGCAAAAAGTAAAGTAAAGTGGCCCCTTATAGTCACGCATGAACTTCTTTCTCTGCATTTAACCCATTCACCAGGCAGAGCAGTGGTCTGTCACCAAAGGGGGGCGCACTGGGAGCTCTGTGTGGGAACGGTACCTAGCTCAAGGGTACCTCAGTGGTGCCACTCACAGTCCTAGGATTCAAACCCACAACCTTCTGTTTACAGGAGCAACTCCTTAACCACTAGACCACCAGCTGCCCCAGTTAGGTTTGAATGTCACAAAAACCTTCTCATGTACATATTTTACTTAAATATCTGTCAAATCAATCTAAGGCAGTTTAAGCCCAACAAGTTATATAGACTGTTTTTTAGTCAAACACAATACCGGGCAGCCAATCAGATCAGTGCACATTTATGTATTCATTTACATTACATTTATCTTACAAAAAGGCCCTGTTTAATTGTAAGGGAAATTTCTATTGGAGCACTGTTGCCTCACACCTCCAGGGTTGGGGGTTTGAATCCGGCTCCTGGTCTTGTGTGTGTGGAGTTTGCATGTTCTCCTCGTGGTGATGTGGGTTTCCTCTGGGGTCTCCGGTTTCTCCTGCAGTCCAAAGACATGTGCGTCAGGTGAACTGGGGATTCTAAATTCTAAATGAATGGTGTGTGTGTGTGTGTGTGCCCTGCGGTGGGCTGGCGCCCCACCCAGGGTGAGTCCCTGCCTCGTGCCCGTAGACCCCGAGATAGGCTTTGGGTACCCACGACCCTAGTAAGGATTTAGCGGTTACAGAAGATGAATGAATGAATTTCTGTTGGTCCATCAGCCAACATTTCTATTTGTCTATTTGGCCCATCACTGCTACTCTGGTGAGCTCTCCAAGGCCGCAAAACACAGAGATCTGCAGGGCCTGTGGCATGTCTCTGATCTCCTGACACACACACACACACACACACACACACAAACACGCATAGATTGATACATTACGGCAAAAGTTTCTCTTTGTTATAAGGCTAGTTCACCAGCATCCAGCTGAAGAGGTTACCGAGGAAAGAAAAGGTTGTTACTTCTGTGGGTGCTTGCATTTTTGTGTGATCTCCATCGTTCTGTACATGTTCTCGCACTCTGAGGTGCTGCGAATTCTCTCAGCCCCTGTACTCCTCATACTCAGTTTCTCCAGATAGCTCTCCAGCTGTGGTACATTCTGCCATACACACACACACACACATACACACACACACACACACACACACACACACACACACACAGGGTGACAAATGTGTCATTTATGCAAAAGTTAGCATACTCTTATTTTAGCACCTGAAAAAAACAAACAAAGGGGCTTTATAAATAGCTCACTTTTATTTCACGTTTATTTAAAGTAAAAATGCATCTACTGTGCAATTATGCAAGTAAAGAGAAAATAGTGACAGTGATTTATATCCTCGCTGTCAGGACAAAACTTCAGCAGAGAAAAAGAAAAACAAATTTTGAACTTTAAATGTACGTTAATGTCCTGAGACTTGATTCCAGGCATATTTCTGGCATTTGGAATATCTAAACCGTTCTAAATACCAATCTAAACTGTTCACACAATGTAAAAGACAGTGGCATTTTCAAATAGTGGGGGAAAAAAACCTACATTTTTAAAAATGTGGCCTTGTTTTTGGGAAACCACAAGCGTGATGCCAATTTTTTTCAATCTAACCATCCTCTCAAACTGCATCAAAAAGTAATGGGGCATCATCTCAGTACTTGGAAAAGTGATGAGTCAAATGCCCACTCACCCCCATGGCTTCACAGGTCTCAGACAAGGCTTTCACCCTCGGTAGCACAGAGGCAGACCTGGCTACTGGGTGGAAGATAAGATATGATAAGCTTTTATCAGTCCCATGCTTGGGAAATTTGCAAATTTGCATTGTTACATTGGACAATACAAGGGAAGACAGTAGAAGCAGCATAACCAATACAATAAATAAAATATAAAAATAATATAAAAACTTTACACTATAAAAACAATTTTATGATTACATGTTTGTGTGAATGTATATGTGTGTAGCGGTAAACATTAAATAATGTGTAGTAATATTGCATCAGTTAAATTGCATATGTTACACTTAGAAATATTTTTATGTTCCATATAACATAAATATTGTTATGTTACACATATGTTGCACTAGAAATATTGCACATGAAAGAGCCATTGCACTTGTCAATGGCCACGTCTAAATTAGTGAGAAAATAATGGCTAAATTAGGGTTAATAGTGGAGTCATAACTTTTCTCATAACAGTGAAGATATGGTAGAAGAAACTCTCTTATAATAAAACATAAAATATTTATACAGTGCACGCTGTGGGCCACAATATAAATCTTGATTAATGTTTAGGATTTACACTGACTTTTTCCATAAATTAGTCATACTTTATACTTGTGTCCTGTCTGCACTTGTGGTGCTGCTCTGTTCTGTTCTGTTCTACTCTTGTGTTGCTCCATGGTCCTGGAGGCACGATATCTCATTTCACTGTGTACTGGTCGAAATGACAATAAAACCTACTTGACTTGACTTGGCTATATTTGAGCCAAAAAGTGTTTTTAAAAAATCAGGAAACACAATGCCCTGTCCAAGGTCCCCTGTCTGTGCTTGGTGCTGAATCAAAAATGTGTTTCCTCTCTGGAAGCTGCTTTACCTGCTCATGTTCCTCACTGTCTCGCCCGTCGTCCAGCTCCAGGCATTTCATCCACTTCTCCAGCTCCTGCAGCCGATCCCCTCTGCTCCAGAGAGTGAACTGGAGCTTGTTATACTGTGATATTAACATGCACCGACTGTACTGTTCCTTCTTCCACTGTTCTCTACAGTAATGCACAAACATAGGCCCAGAACTCGAATTGCCAGTTTATAAGGTACACTTTGTATCTTGCACCCCATTCATTGACCATTTTATCAGAAACACCAACCCGATAGTTACATTTACACTTGTAATAGAGTCAGAATCAGAAAACCTTATTGATCCCAGAGGAAACTGCTTATGTTACAACTGCACAGTCACACAGAGACACTAAGACAAGAACAATATAAAATATAACTCTAAATAAATCCAATAAAAACTCTGCAGAAATACTGTATATGAAACACACTGTGCTATATACACATATGCTGAGGTATTAATACTTTAGATAAGTAACTGACTGCGAAGTGAATTACTAGTAACACAAATAGTGGTTAGGAGAGTATGTTATTGCACATAATACAGAGCAGTATTTAAGTAGATACGTAGGTCAGTAATATTGACATAAGTAGTGATATTTCACATGGTAAGACAATTGCACATAATAATAAGATATTGCACATAATGATAATGTTTTAGGGCCCTATTATTAAACTGCACATGATATTGCACATGGTAAGTCTATCGCACGTAATAATAAGATGGTAATCCACATAATGATAATGATTTAAACCCAATAAGAAATTCCACAACAAAGTAGCATCAGGTCATTGCACAGATAATTGTATGAGTGTGTGACAGAGGGAGGAGTTATAGAGTCTGATAGGTGGGTGTGTGACAGGGGAGGAGTTATAGAGTCTGATGGCTGACAGGGGGAGGGGCTATGAAGTCTGATGGGTGACAGGGGGAGGAGTTATAGGGTCTGAAGGGTGGGTGTGATGGAGAGGAGTTATAGAGTCTCATGGCAGTGGGGAGGAAGGATTTTCTTCGGCAAGTGCAACTACCACTACCACGCTACTACCATGTTGGTGTCAGTTCTGTGAATAGTCCAAAAGCCAAACAATATCTGACTAGTGGTGGTCCTGTGGTGGTCCCTTTCCAGTGGTGCACAGGATGTGGGGAGGGGCTGATGAATTATGGAGCTAAAAGTAACTGTATACATACAGGGTTCACCCATATGGTATGTGTTTCTGATCTAATGGCCAATTAGTGTTGCTTCAATGCAGATGTTTTTAATAAACTAGCAACAAGGAAATATGCATATCTACGCACAAATTTGAGTCTAGGAGTGTTTTATACAGGACACAGTTCCCCCCACCAACCCAGTGTGGAGGCTTTTACCTGGAGAGGGGGTGGAGGAGGTCCCTGCTGGGGTAGGAATGCTCTGCTCATGTGATGTCCATGAGGAACCATATGGCCGCTGCCCAACACCTCTTTGGCTGCATTATATTTAGCCTGGAGCTGCTTTTCTGAAACATTAAGATTGTTCTCCAGCTCAGTGATTAGGGTGAAACTTGCAGTGTCTGCAGTAATAAGTCATAGATGGAAGCAGCACGTGAACCCTGAGATTTAACCTAATTCTGCTGCTTTGTGCTACAATAACAGCTGCTTTTCTGGGCAGCCTTTAGGTTAGACCATTGCTGTGGAGATCTAATTGCATTCAAGCGTGAGAGCATTGGTGAGGTCAAGTGCTGATGTTGGATAATTAGTTTAGGATCACAAAGGCCACACCAGCTCATCCCAAATGAGCTCCATCACTCCAGAGAGTTCCACTAGTCCACAGCCCAGTGCTGGGAAGCTTTGTGTTAATTTACATCCATTATAAGCCACTATTTAGCAATGGGAATGGTGAAGATTAGGCTCAAGAGCATCTCATTCTATTGGCTATGCTGTGTGTGCACAAGTGAATAAATATCAGCAATGGGTGCACCTCACCAGTATCACTAATTAGAAAATGTGTCTGGATACTTTGGGGAAAATACTGTACTGGAACAATATTCTGAGGTTTGGGTAAATATATACTTGCATGTTTGGAGAAAACATAAGCTCGTCCACACTGACTCATGGTGGAAGGAGTATAATGATGGGACGCTGCTTTGCTGCCTGAGGGCCTAGATGTCTTGCTGTTACCAAGGGACCCATATATTCCAAGCTGTGTCAAGAATTTTAGCAGAATGTCAGGACATACGCCTCTGATCTAAAGCTCTAAGGAGAATAGGGTCATGCAATGTTGATGTGATGCAGAACACAGGACTAGACCGAAAAACAACCAATAGAGTGGCTCAAACAGAAGAACATCTGTATTTTGCAAAAGGCCATGGCAGAGTGTTTGATCCAGTCCCAGTGCCATGCTGTAGGTTGAAATGAAGCATGTCGTTCAAGCAAAACATCTCATAAATACACATGCTGAAGAAACAAGGGGTGTCAAATCACGAAGGCCTCCAAACTTAAAGAGATCAGTTTCCCCTCTCCTAACACTCTGGCCCTGTTCACACTCGACAAAACCCCTGGTTCATGCCAAGGGAAATCTAGTCACTATACCCTCTATCACTAAATTTAATATTTCTCTGTTTTGGGATTGTTGTAGGATTAAATATTGGCCAATTAAATTTATTTCTACACATTTTCAACTTAAACAAGTCTGGAAATAAACTTCTAATAATCTTACAACAAACAAAAATGAGAAATACATTGAATAGATATATGAAGATAAATAAAGACAATATGGACGTTGTTCAGGGAGGTTGCAACTTGGAGCCTGTCTGGAGTCTGGGGCAATAAAGACTACAACCCATGTGAAAATCTTTGTGAGGACCTTAGTTACAGTGATTACAATAAAACCAGAACTAAATCAGCATGCTGGCATCTCCAGAACACAGCTAAGGGTAGAGATTTTGTGTCAAAGCAAGATTTGGAGAAACATATTTCTGTATTTGTATTCTGCAGTGCTCTTCTCCTCAAAAAGACCATTAGACAGCTACAGCTTATTCAAAATGCTGCTGCTAGAGTTCTAACAAAAACGAGAAAATAGAGCACATTACCCCAATCCTCAGGTCCTTACACTGATTTCCCCGATACAGAATTCAATTCAAATTATTATTAAGTCACTCAGTTGTTTGGGCCCTTAATATATATATTTAAAATGTTTGATGAACATCAGTCTGGAAGATATTTCAACTAAGCAGGAGCTTGTGGGGCCCAGATTTGAAAGTAAACAGGTTGAAATGACATTTAGCAACTGTTGGCATATTTAAGAAGCTAAAAACTGACTTGCTTTCCACTACCTCCAGTGGCTCCACATTTATCTTTGTAATACTTGCACAAAAATCCTGTACTTTTATCTAAGTACTTTAACCCGTTTTAAATCTTACTTTTATTCATTCCTCTTTATTGCTTTGCTTGTAGATGTATCTCTGTAAAGCACTCTGAATGACCTCTGTGTACGATGATGTGCTGTAGAAATGAGCTTGTCTTGCCAAGACTGAAGATGATTTCACTTCGCTAAATGTAATTAGTGTGTCATGTGGTTTCACTCTGATTCACTTGTAATTTTTAAAATCAGTCACACACTGAATCTCTCCTCCTGTTTCCAGATAAAGCTGCGGGTCATTACTGAGCTGCTGGACGCACACGTGCCATTTCTGCAGACTCACACTGGCTTCTCTATCTCCACACTCATCTCATTGCTTAACTGCTCCATCTCTCGCAGCCTCTGCTTTTTACTTCAACATAGAACTCAGAAAATGGGTACAGAACGTTACATCATAATTTAACTCATCACACCGAGTTGGAACTGTTAAGGCGCTTTTCCATAGGCATACAGGAATCAGGCTGTACCTAAACTGTTCTGTGATGGTACTGAACTTGCAGCATGCTTTGATTTTCCAGTGTATCTCAGCCCAGTAACGGTGTTGTTGACGAGTCAGCAGCGCAATTCTCTCCCTACAGTTTATGGCCGGTCGTCCCAAAACCACGTCCATGGAGTCGAACCAGTTATTCTGCCAGAGCTGCTTTTGTTACTGTGGTCTTTTATTATTTATAGTCCAAGTTTTAATTTTTTTCTTGGCATTCTTAAGCTGTGTAACAGATACCAAACCCAGTTAACTTGTACACCTTCACGTTAAAGATAAATTTGTTAGTGTCATAGAAAGCTCCCACTGAAATGTATCTTCAGCCCAGACAGTCGTGCTTGTACTTCATCGACTTCCCAGTTTGTATCTCCATTGTTTTTTTGCACAGACAGTTTAAAAAAACGATGGCCTCTTTCCAACGTTGAGGACAACATTTTGACCAATCAGAAAGCAGTGATGCAGTCAGCTCCACTGCGGCCCACTTTTGGCCCTGCCATCGAGCAGCACGGGTACGGCTCAGGTTCGGGTCACTTTACTTGATATGGAAAAACATTTTTTCACGGTACTGCACGGTTCCTTGTGGCAGTGGAAAAGCACTATTACATCACTGAGAGGTCACTGTTCCCGTTCACCAAACCTGCATTTAATTTAGTTTATTTTTAAAAATGTTTAATGATATAATCACATGTATTTTAATGTTTTAAATGTATTTATTTTTGGAAAAGTCTTTGTTTACCAACTACAACATGTTCATTTCCACTGGAACTTCTATAGGAATTGCTTTGTTATGTTCACTTTCCCACACTGTATTTAATAATACTTATAGCAACTTATATAAGTTACTTACATTATTACATTATAATAACAAGAACATTTGAGGCTCATAAGATACAAGTGTAACATATTGTTTAGGGAAGATAGGTCAATAAAACCACACTTGTTGGATGATTAGCTCTGGATCACATCAGTACCTAATGCTATTGTGGCTGAATGCAATCAAATCCTCAAAGCAATGTTCCAACCTCTAGTGCAGCAAAAGAGGGACAAACTCCTTTTAAATATCCTTGATTTAAGAACATGTTGTGTAATTTGAAGGTCAAGCCCACTCAAGTGGAGGAGAAGTGAGGGAAAGTCTTGTTGACCACGCCTTATCTGTGGCTTTGGTAAGTTGCTTAACTTTGTGATACACTCTAAAAAGACAAATGAGACAGAGCCAAAATTATCTCATCTTTATATTCTAGTCAAATTAGTTTGCAGTGGTTCAACGAAACAGTCAAAACACACTTATTCCTGTGCTGTAAACCCCTGTGTTATAAACAAAGCTTAGACTAAATAAAACGGAAGACCAACGGCACCGCGCAAGTGCTAAACCACCTTATAGTGATGAATGTTAAAACTACTGCATTATTATTATCAGCATTAAATATCAGCTACGTCAGTTTTTTTATAAGAGCTTTCCAGTTACAAATCAGGAACATGTACGTAACATACAGAGCAGCTAAAAGTATCAAAATTGCATTGAAATTGCACTGAAATGCTGTTAGAAATGTGCATCCATAGCACAAAGGCTGCCGGTCTGGACGGGTTGCAAATGGAATCTCAGAGACGAAACGGCGTCACACAGTATGATGTGCGTTTGTGTATATGCAGCACCTTCCATACGGTTCACACACTGTTCGTTTATAGCAGAGGAGCACAGCTCCAGCCCTGAAGGGCCAAAGGACTACAGTCATGTTTTCCCCCTAATTAAAAACACCTTCATGAGTTAAACTGAGTGCAGCCAAGCAGGGAAAACGAAACTGCGGGCAGGATCTGTGAACCTGACACTCATGTAATACTTGAAATCCCAGGCCATCCGTATTCTGTTCCCTGTATTCACGAAGAACCATTTAACACTCCAAACATCATGTTGCCTTCCGTTTCTCCTCCATCACGATGTACGATGCAGCTAAACTATATACGAAGGCACAGGCTTCTTCGGTCAGTGGGTGCTGTGGCTCGCATGGTCGGATTTATGATGGCGTCTTCGTCTTCTTGTCACCTTGATGTCTTCATCCTGCATAAAACAGAAATTCATCTTGAGATAATGCTACATTTCTATGCAGACAATGCCATTATATCTGCTGCTCTGCTTCATCTTTTTAAGAGAAAAATCCTTTTCCACAGCCCATATGATGAGAATGTATATTTATTATTACATAGAAAATCCACATCATATGACCAGGGGTGCCAAAACTTTTGCATACGACTGTATTTCTAGCCTTTGTTTTGAAATTGTACCTATTTTTTTCTAGTTTTAGTTGTGAGCACTTCTACTTTAGCTAGGACTCCCCCCAATCACACAATACCACCAAGACTGAGAAGGTAAAAATGAGTATGTGCTTCCTCCAGGCCGCCGCATCCTTTCAAAATGCTGCAAATGCGACGTCACTGGACAGCTCAACACGTTTGGAGGATTATATTAACCGCCAATCCTTTGATATCAGCTAAGAGATGCGCATGCTGCCTAATATCAAACTGGGTGATGGGGAGAGGGAGGGCCATCCTACTTTCTGCAGGAAGTTTAACTTGTTTTAAGGATAATTCTTGAAATAAGCAAATTATCTTCAGAGTGAGATTTTCACCTCATTCTTCATTAATAAATGTGCTTCGTCATTTCACTTCACGTCAAATCTTCTATTTATTCTCCTTTGTAAATATTCACATACATTTAGTCTATATTGTTATATTTATGCTGTTTACATCTGTGTATATTTGTCACTTCCCTCTATTATTCGATTCTTTATTCTATTTTTTAGTTACTGCCCTGTCTCAGACGCGATTCAGGGTTACATTTCACTGCACATTGTACATGTATAACCGTGTATGTGACAAATCAATAAGTGAAAGTGTAAGTGTGTAAAGTGTCCATTTGTCATACGTGAACACACCACAGCACAGTGTGAAAGGGGTGAAATTCTTTCTCTGTATTTAACCCATTCACCAAATGAAGCAGTGGGCAGCCAGGAACACAGCGCCCGGGGAGCAGTGTGTGGGGACAGCACCTTTCTTTTAAGGGTACCTCAGTGGTGCCACTAGCAGTCCTGGGATTCGAACCCACGACCTTCTGATCGCAGGAGCCTAACCACTAGGCCACCAACTGCCCAAATATCTTGAATCTTTAAGTCCTCTTACTGTATCGACAGTGTCTGCCGTCTCCTCTTCTTCATCTGTGTGATCCTCCTCTTCCTCAGTGTGCTCGTGTTCACTGCTGGCGTTGGACAGCTCGAAATCTGACAGCACTACGTCCTCGTCATAGTCCGTCTGATACTCCGACTCCTCTGCAAGAGACAAAGGTCAAAGAAAGAGCCCATGGAAAGTCAGGGTGTGTAAGGAGAGCAAGAATAAACATGATCTCTGAATGTAGGTGTGAGCTAAATCTGTTTCTCACCATCCACGATGGCCTGCTTCACCGGCTCTATCCGGGACACTATCTCGGCCAGGTCCGTGAAGGAGGCGTTGGGACAGGTCACCACCTGCGCAGCGGGCAAAAACGAAAACAGGTCTTTGATCAAATGTTCTGTGTAGTTCAGTCATAAGAAACCCTGATTTTTTTTTTTAAAAAACGGCCGTTCTTTACAATGTGCAAACATTTCAATTAATGCAAACTTTTCAGGTTACATTAGGACACCAAGTTCCTCCTATAACATTACTGTTTGAGAGATAAGACTTCCTCTTAAACAGCAACAACGTGCTCTAAAAACAGTTACACTAACTCAAGTAAAACAACCACCTACCAGCTAACAATGTAGACCTATAGAAAACTCTTCATCAGGTAGACTAGCAAGCAGGGTAAATTCATTAGCTACCTCTTCATTAGACAGGCCAGTAAACTATTTAAACATAGACTAGCTGGGTCTCTATGGTCTTAATCAGGTAGGCTAGTAAACAGTATAAATGCACTGGGTCTATATAAAGCTCTTAATCAGGCAAACTAACAAACATACAATGTTAATGAACCAGCTGGGTCCATGTAAAGGTATTTATCAGGCAGATAAATTCATTTCAGTGGTTTAAGTCACACCCATTGCTAACAAGTGTACAAAGTCAAGCACCTGGCCATGCAGTCTCCCCACACAAACACTGGGAGTAAAATGGGCTGTACTAAAGAGCTCAGTGACTTTAAACCTGGCACAGTCATAGGATGCCACCTTTGCCACAAGTCATTTGTGAAATTTTTGCTGTTTCTGCCCTGGCCAACTGTAAGTGCCAGCATTGTGAAACTAAAGTGTCTAGAAGCAACAACAACCGAGCCACAGAGCTGTAGACCACCCAAACTCACAGAGCGGGGACGCAGAGTGCTAAAGATTGTAGGGGGAATTCTCTATTGTATCGCTCACTATGGAGTTCCAAACCACCTCTGGAAGAAACAGAAGCTTAATGAAATGGGTTTTTATGGCCGAGCAGCTGCATATGAGCATAAGATCACTACGGGTAATGGCAACTGTTGGCTGGAATGGTGTAAAGCACGCTGCCAATGGACTCTGGAGAGGTGGAAATGTGTTCTCTAGGGTGGTGAATCATGCTTCATTATCTGGCAGCCTGCTGGAGGAATCTGGGTTTGGAGATGCCAGGAGAACACTACCTAATGGAACGAATAGTGCCAACGATGGGTTGGACAACATATTCATACGTGAATATACTGTACTACTTCATCTCGCCGTTACCGATACGCTGGGGCCAGATATCGATATTTATATTAAACATGCAGATGATCTTAATGCATTCCTCTGCCGATTTGACTTACCAGAGTCACTGCCTCATGACTCCTCGTGGTGGCACTTAAATATATAAGGGATATAAGGGTGAACTCGTGGTTAATAAGAAAAAACTCTCAGGGAGGAAATGACAGACAGCATGGACAGCAGGGGGGAAGCAAATCAGAGAGGCACAGTCATCCTGACATCAGTTTAAGCCTTCTTTGGCTTTTAGAACACTGATTGAGACAAAACAAATTGATAAAGACTACACTTGCAAAAAAAAAAAAAAACTTGCTAAAAAACTTACTAACATATGTAGTAAGACTAGAGGCCCTCTGGGACTTAAAAGGAAGCTTTGCTCTAAACATCATACTCATTGTAGACTGACGCCCAGTTGTGGTAATGTTGGCTGTTTACGCCAAGATCGTGCAGTCTTTATTATCATATTAGGTTTCTCAGTTTTCTGTAAACCTAATTTACACAAACTGGAAACATTTTAGTGAGGGATAGCTGTATCCTTCCAGTTCCAGTTTTTGGGAGTAAGCCAGTTTTTCAACTTTACATTGAAATGATGGCACCCAGGTGGGCTTCCATCCACTTGCCTATCCACAATTTGAAATTGTGAAATAAAAACCCAGGAATAGTAACATGGAGAGACAAAAAAAAAAAGTTTTTACTCTGGCATGAGGTGGTTTTCCAGAAGGTTTCACATAATATTTGGCATAATCGCAATGGAAACACATTTTTTGCACTCGTTTCCACAGGTGGAGTATATAAGGAGTGATGACTGTGTGCTTCTCGGTCAGAACGGGCTCTCTGGATTAGACAACTATGTGCTTCCAACTTTGTGTCAGCAGTTCGAAGGAGGCCCCTTTCTGTTCCCACATGACTGTGGCCCTGTACATAAAGTCACAGAAGTCCGTAAAGACATGATCTGTAAGTTCGTGGAGTAAATACAGTGGCCTCAACACAACTGAATACCTGGAATGAATTGGAACAATTGCGAGCCAGGCCTTCTTGTCCCTGACCTCACAAATTGAATAAATGGGCACAGATTCCCACAGACACACTCCAAAATCCTATTACAGC
Organism: Brycinus macrolepidotus; assembly: GCA_037974445.1. Lineage (NCBI taxonomy): Eukaryota > Metazoa > Chordata > Actinopteri > Characiformes > Alestidae > Brycinus > Brycinus macrolepidotus. The sequence goes on from JBBPCZ010050955.1 coordinate 13,022, forward strand.
TGCAAAGGGGGGCTGGGTGTGGAGGGCAACTCCATATTAATGCCCATGGATTTGGAATGGGACCTCCATTAAGCTCATAAAGGTGTGATAGGTATACTTTTGGCCATATACTGTATGTACAGCCCTTCATCAGGTAGCAAATGATATAAATAAACTGAAGGTACTTTATCAGGTAGGCTTGCAAGCAATACAAGTTAACTAGTTGAGTCTATGGAAAGGATTTCAAACAGGTAGGTTAATGAACTAGCTGGGTAAAGCCCTGTAGTGAACTTGAGCTCTACTCACGTTGTTGCTCCTGCTCTTGTGGAACTCTGCTTGATGTCGATCTTTCATCATCTTCTCCACCACCCCGCTTCGACACCACACATCAAACACCGTCTTTCCATGCTGGTAACCTACATCCTATAAGGGACAGGAAAAAAAATTAAGAGGTGCCAAAGACAGAGCCAAAACACTTTGACCTGATTAAAAATAACAGAAGGCCACTCACAGCAATCTCATCAAACTTGCCAAAGTCCAGCGTGCCAAAACGGTCGATGGCAGGGCGGATGTACTCGCAGTAGTCGCTGTCCTTGACTGATTCCAGCTGACGCACACAGCACACATAAGCCAGCCGGGTCTGGATCTCCGCCATGTTCAGCACCTGTATGTTTAGTCATTCCAGTTACAAATGGCTCTACTTATCCAAGCGCATTTTACCCTAGATAACCCTCTGCCTGCAGGCCATAACTTCTCAAAGTTTAAAAGAAAAGTGCAGTTCATGCCCAAAAATGTGGTTTCAAACCATCAGATAGTCATCAGTGAGCTACTGTGTACAGCTTTATCAGCTTGACTGGCAAAAAAAATATTTTAAGTACCACGGGCCAGAGTCAGATTCACCTGCTGACGGCTTTTTTTACTCATGAGAACTTCTTGCTGATGTAAGCCTTTGTCACAAACTGCAATATTAATTTCATGGGCGGCTTCCAGCTCTCTAACCTTCACTCTCTCCGCCAGAGGGTTCAGGCGTTTCCATAGCAGCCACCACCCAGACAGCGAGTCTCCGTAGTTGGTGAGGTTGGTCTCGTCCTGGCTGCCCACGTCAATGGCGATCACCACTTTGGCACCCATCGAGCGAGCAACATCAGCTAGGGACATCGGGGCAAGGGTACACAATGGGTAAGTGGAGCAGAGGCAAAAACTGCCATCATACATTTCAAAGGCATCCTAAACATGTTCCTATTAGGGCTGTAACCTCCAAGGCAACTAATTAACGAAGCATTCTCAGTTACTATAATACAATACACACAAGCGTGCTGTGGCTTCTCTGGGTTTGGCAAAAAAAAAAAAAAAACAGTACTTAATTTAAAATAATGTGCTTATTAGTGCTTAAATTCCTTGCCTGGATTTCTCAAGTACACCCCATACACCTTTGTTGATACTTTTGAATGTCAGACACCACTGGAATTCTTGGTGCACGCCCTGAGAACGCACATCACCTGAAGCAGCTGAATAGAAGTGTGGCTAATGAGCTGCTACACTAAATTCTAACGTTACCCAAGAGATTAAGGTGTTCCTTTCATATATCTCTCTAGGTCTGACCTCCTCAAGAACAACCTAGACTGGACATAACCTCAGACTACAGCGGGAGATCAGAACTGCTGATTAATTCGTCACTTGGCCATTCAACTCAAAGGACTAACATTAGAATGGTTAACACTGTTTGTATGATGCGTAACCTGCTCTTATTTGTGGCAAGGTTCGATTATTTCAGCTGGTATATCAATAGTTTCAATAGCCTTTTGTGCTTATGGGAGTTAATTACTTATTTTCTTTTTTTTTTTTAGTTATAATTCTTTTGTTTTTGGTCAATCAATAACAAGCATTAGTTTGGCAGCACCCTGGTATCTTAAACTTAGGACAAGTGTGTCAGGGTATGTGTTAGTAATACACTATATGGACAAAAGTATCGGGACACCTGACCATTACACCAGCATGACATTGCATTCAAATACATAGACTTTAATATGGAGTTGGTCCCCCCTTTAAAGCTGTAACAACTTCCACTCTTCTTGGAAGGCTTTCCACAAGATTTTGGAGTTTCTGTGGGAATTTGTGCCCATTCATTCTGTAGAGCATTTATGAGGTCAGGCACTGATGTTGGATGACAAGGCGTGGCTCGCAATCTCCATTCCAGTTCATCCCAAAGAGGTCTTTATGGACTTTGCTTTGCGCACTGGGGCACAGTCCTGCTGGAATAGAAAAGGTTCTTCCCCAAACTGTGTAAAGAAACATGGCACAGTCAAAAATATTTTGGTATGCTGAAGCATTAGGATTGCCCTTCACTGGAAATAAGGGGTCTAGCCCAAACCCTGAAAAACAGGTGTGTCCCAATACTTTTGTCCATATAGTGTATGTAAGGATGAAAGCAATCCTACCAGGCAGGTTATTGATGTAGCCCCCATCCATGAGTAAATGTGCATCTTTTGGATCACAGAGGGGAGGCAGGTAGCCCGAGAGAGACATACTGGCACGAACGTACCTCCACAAGGAGCCTGAGAAAAAGTAAGAGGAAAAGAAGAATATTTAGTATATGTTTACAGCCTGCATAGACAAAAACTAACAGAGCGGGAGGTAAACAGCTAACCGTCAGTGTGCACTCTCATGGAGGACGCAGTGATGTCTGTGGTGACGTTAAAGTATGGAATCCAGAGGTCCTAGAATAGAGCAAAAAAAAAAAACATTACATAGGGACATATGAATTAAATTGGTAATGCAGCTAGATCATGAAATCAAAACTGAAAACAAGAACAAGAGCAAGTCTTATTTCCCACTAAAATGGACTTTTGAAATGAAATGGTATGGGATCCCACAGAGAAAGTCCAGCTCCCTTCATGCGAGACAGGACCGCACAGGCCTACAGGAGTGGGCTAAAAGGGAAGCAAATTGAGTAAGCATGGGCAGACAAAAAAGGAAATTAGTCACAGACAAGCCATGACTGGTCCTTTATAATTTAATCTTTAATGGCCTTTTCATTATAGCAGGTACAGTTATATATTCACAGAGAGCTCTTTTCACAGCTAGAGATAAAAAAAAAAAAAAAAAAAACAGCCTGAGGGAACCTGAGCTCATATTGCTATTGTAACATTTCACCATACTGATAGGTGAGCTATACGTAATAGCTACTTTATTATTATAAATGCGTAACAAATATTTATTCGTTGTTATGACTGATTTAGAGGTTGTTTCTGGTTCAGTTACAGGCCTTCCTTGTTTATGATTTTTTTTTTTTTCTTCCCCCGAATGGATGTTAAGGACACCAAAGACAAAAAATAGGACAGGTCAGGCAAGAGAGAGAGAGAGGGGGAAAAAAACAGGACAGGAGACTATAAAAATATTGTGTGTCAATCTCTGAGGAGAACAACAAGCTTTTTCCAGTTGAATGGACTATTGCTGAGAAGCATGTTCTTTAATTCTTTGTTGCTCCACTGCAGAAACGGTACGGATGTACAGGAATAGATTGTTGTGTCATGATAAAGGGCGGCTTTATCAGGACAAATCACTTGGCGCAGCTCTGTTTTGGTTATGTTTTGGAATGATATGCACTAGAGTGCACGACATACTTTAACATATGCCTTTTGACGTTGTCTCATCACTGAGAATTTGGTCTGCAGTCCCTTGAAATAGACAACTGGTCTGACATCTTTATTACGAAATCTGTCTTATTTCAGGCACAGGTTCCTGAGAGGAGTGAAAGTGAACCATTTGTCAGGCGTGAACACTCCACAGTACAGCACACAGTGTGAACAGTGTGAAATTTTTTCTCTGGATTTAACCCATTCACCAAGTGAAGCAGTGGGCAACCAGGAACACAGCGCCCGGGGAGCAGTGTGTGTGGGTACAGTACCTTGCTAAGGGGTACCTCAGTGGTGCCACTGGTAACCCTGGGATTCAAACCCATGACCTTCCGATTGCAGGGGCAACTCCCTAAGCTCTAGGCCACCAGCTGTGGCACAGCTGTCTGTGTTGGAACCATAATTGGGAGATTACAGGTTTCATCTCTGGCGACGCCACAGCCATCGATGGCCAGGAGTCCCAAATAACACAACCAATGCCAGCGTCTACTCGCTGATTTAACAGAATTGGAAATTAGTTTTCCTAGAGCCCCTAAAGACATTGTCTTCATGTCAATTCAAAAACAGGTTTTTTGCTGCGTGTGAAACAGAGAAAACTAGAGAAAATAGCACAAATAGAAAAAAAATAAAAATTCAGATGGATGCATTAGGGCAGCATTAGGGCATTAGTGGTTAGGGAGTTGCCTCTGCGATCAGAATGTCGTGGGTTCAAATCCCAGGACTGCTAGTGGCACCACTGAGGTGCCCTTGAGCAAGATACCGTCCCCACACACTGCTCCCCGGGTGCTGTGTTCCTAGCTGCCCACTGCTTCACTTGGTGAATGGGTTAAATGCAGAGAAGAATTTTACACTGTTCACACTGTGTGCTGTGGTGTGTTCACGTATGACAAATGGACACTTTACACTTTTTTGTCAGATTTGGTCTAAATGAACTGACTACATGCTTTGGATCGTTTTGGATTTTTACCCAGTTTTCCCCCAAATTAGTTAAATAACTCAAATCCTCTCCACTAAGTAGATCAACCCCATCACACAATACTAACCAGCTAGGAGGGTTAAGCCAGAAGGGTGGATACTCCAGGACATATGCAGCGTCACCTTATTGCCCTGCCACTAATTCAATTCAATTCAATTTTATTTTTATAAAACGCCCTTTACAATCAGTGTTGTCACAAAGCAGCTTTAAAGAGTCCAGGTCCGAGCCCCTAGTGAGCAAGCCAAGGAAAAACTCCCTAAGCTGGAGGAAGAAACCTCGAGAGGAACCAAGACTCAGAAGGGGGACCCATCCTCCTCTGGTCGACCCAGAGAGAAAGAGAGTCTCTATGGGGACTAACAATAGAAGGCCTTCGTGTACAGACTAAATCACTGCTGAACAGACTGGCTGTCTATGGTTAACAGAGTAATTCAACATCAACTCAATTGGAAGAGAACACTAATGGCCAATTCTGTAATGTCAGCTAAAAGACACCATGTAAGTGCCATTCCAACCTCCCAGAAACAGTAAAGTTGTCTTGGACTCTTGGCTTCAGGTGTTTAATTGTTAGAAAATGAGAAAAGCTGGTATTGAGCCTGCTCTCCAATGCTACAGAGAGGGGAAAAAATCCACAAACTCTCTCACTTCAATCTGTCTGTCCTTGAACACGCCACTGATGCTGGAGTTGAAGGAAGCTCCCGTGAACATGGAGGTTACTGGGTACGTCAGATCCAGGATCCGCTTAAACATTGATCCAAAATCCTAGAAAACAAGTCAAATTTGCCTTTATTATCCAAGTAATAAATTCAGTAAATGATGAAAAACATACCGTACTACAATGAAACACCACACTATTCCCACCCGCTGCTTCTGAGCCACTCATTTGATCACACACACAATCACACACACACACACACACAGTTGCCATCCAATTACACATTCTGACTCAGTATAAAAAAAAAACAATTTACACAGAGTACAGCCATGCCAATAGGTTCAATCCTAATTTAAGATCAGCATTACTACAATCTCAGACTGGGATCTCACCAAGGCCCATTCCCGAGCCCTGACTTTCATGCGACTGTAGTTCCTCTCCTCGGCGAACAGCGCAGCCATCAGGGAGCCGATGGAAGTGCCACCCACCAGATCCACAGGGATGCCTGCCTCGCACAGAGCACGAATAACGCCCACCTGAGAACAGCCCCTGTGGGGTGAAGAGGCCCAGTCAAGCATGAGGTGACACCAGGCACTGTGATGCATTGTGATTACACTGTTTTTGTTCCATTAAAGGAGTAGTTTGGCTGTACAAATTCCCCTTAAGCCAAATGTAGTCAGGAAAGAAGTTATGTGGTTTCAGGCACTGTCTGACACACTGTTATCTACAAACAATGACATTTTGGGTAAAGGGGGAAAGCACATCCATTAGATTGTGCACTGAACTGTTTCTTTACAGTGAGACGGCAATCTCTGATCTCTGTATTTCATGCAATGATATACCAACAGGAGGTCTATCTATTCTCAAACTGTTACAAATAAATGGAAGATAGAGGTCTATCTATTCTTAAACCGTAATAAATAAATGGAAGATAGAGGTCTATCTTTTCTCAAACTGTTATAAATAAATGGAAGATAGAGGTCTATCAATGTGATGATGATGGAGGTGTCATCGTCAAGTAAACATCATAAACGATAAAATGTCATGCTGGGATTTTTTTCACCCACCTTTCACAAGCTCCAGAGTCTGATAGGTAAGAGGCACAGACAGAGAGCAGACAAACAGAAACACTATCAGCAAAGGATGCATACACAAACACACACACACACATGCTCAGGATGAAAAACCCACAACTTGCATCTACATGAGGAGTGCACTCATGACATTACAAAACCTAAAGTGAAATCATGCTTCAGCTAAAGAATGAAAGAAGAAAAACATCATGAATATCTGTGGTTAGACTAGAGGGAAAATACTGGAAAAATGTTAGTGAAATCAAGCAGTGAGCCACTAATGCGAGCGTGCGTCTTTATTTATGAGCATTCTAAATTCCAGAGATAAACGCTGGGAGCAGGTGGTATGTGCAGAATGGGTGAGTGGAAATGGATAGAGAGAGAGAGAGAGAGAGAGAGAGAGAGAGAAAATGCGAGAAATAGAAGAGCGAGGCAAAGAGAGCGAAAGAGTAAGAAAAAGAGAGAGAGAGAAACAGACAGAGTGATAAAGAGAGAATGACAAAAACAGAGGAGCAAGGAGAAAGACAAAGAGAGCAAGAGAAAGAGAGAATGAGAGAGACAGAAGGTAGAAGGAAAAGGAAAAAGAAAAAGGGAAGAGAGACAAACAGATTGGTATAAAGTGAGAATGACAAAAACAGAGGAGTGAGGAGAGGCAAAGAGAGCAAGAGAAAGAGAGAATGAGAGAGACAGAAGGTAAACAAAAGGAAGAGAGAAGGAAAAAGAAAAAGGGAAGAGAGAGACTGACAGAGAGAGTGATATAAAAAGAGAATGCAAGAAACAGAACAAGTGAATGAGAGACAGAAAGAATGAGAGAGACAGAAGGGAGATAGAAGGAAGAGAGAAAGAAAAAGAAAAAGGGAAGAGAAACAGAGGAGGAAAGAGAGAGACAAAGAGCAAGAAAAAGAGAATGAGAGAGACAGAAGGTAAACAGAAGGAAGAGAGAAGGGAAAAGAAAAAGGGAGGAGAGAGAGACAGGGAGAGAGAGTGACATAAAGAAAGAATGCGAGAAACAGAGGAGGGAAGAGAGAAGGAAAAACAGAGGAAAAAGAAAGAGTGAAATAAGAGACCAGTACCTGGCACCCCCTCCCCCCAGGACCAGCGCTATAGCGTTGCCAGTCAGAACGCGAGCCAGGCGCGAGAAATCCGAGTGGCGGTCTGGAGGCTTCTCAAACACGCGCTGGTACATCTCTCTCTGAGAACAAACAGGGGAAAGACAGAAAGAGAGAAAAGATTTTTTCATTTTGGTTGGTTGTTGTTTTTGAGTTTTAGCATGTTTAGCATGGTGGTCTGGTGGTTAGGGAGTTGCCCCTGCAATCAGAAGGTTGTGGGTTTGAATCCCAGGACTGCTAGCGGCACCACTGCTCCCCGGGTGCTGTGTTATTGGCTGCCCACTGCTTCACTTGGTGAATGGGTTAAATGGGTTAAATGCAGAGAGAGAATTTCACACTGTTCACACTGTGTGCTGTGCTGTGCTGTGCTGTGGTGTGGTGTGGTGTGTTCACGCGTGACTATAAGGGGCCACTTTACTTTAAATCAGTACTTCATTGTGATGCATTGTGCTGATAGTAAAATAGTAAAACTCAAAAGGTTTCTTACCCCAAACTTAAACCGCAAATAACCAGCCAGGACACCACTGTGGTCTGAAGTTTGCAAGCCTCAAACCATGATAAGTTGTTAAATAATCTCAAATAGACTTGTTTATATGGCTTCTCACATTGTGCGACATGCTGTCAAAGTGGACGAAATAGTGTATTTTTACTTAATTCAATCCGTATGTTTGTCCAGTTTTAACAGATAACAGCATGTCATACATTGTCCAAAACCAAATAAGCAAGTTGATTTGAGATGACTCAACTGATGAGTTAAGCACGCTACTAATTGGCCGCTAGATGCTCTCATTATTTGTTACCCACATTAACCTTGCAGCTCCAGTGCAAAATACATGGGCCATCTGTCCAGGCTGGTCCCAGTGTCTCTCTCAGTTTGGGACTTAACTGATGTTTATTTTAGTAGTGAACAAGTTGGCACGCGTACCAGCTTTGGCAGGCTTCTGCGGCTGAAGACCCTGCGAGGACAGGACAGGTGCAGGTGTCTGGAAATCCAGCTGCGCATGTTAAGCCACTCGGCCGTTCTGCTGGGCGGGGGTCCGTCCTCGCGGTGCAGGAGCACAAGCTGCTTCTGAGCCCTCACAGCGCTGCCCTCCAGCATCCTCTCCAGCTACAAAGACAGCAGAGAAAAACATGTGGATCAGTGTTACATCCATACGGGGAATATCGGAATTGGCATCACACAACAATACTGATTTTTAGGTTTAGCTGTACTGATAGATATCCACAAACAGCTTGATGGGTGCTTCAGACTTTTATGAAAGATCTGAAGATTCAAAATATGCAAAAAGCTAAAAAAAAAATTACTAGGTTTGCTTTAAGAAATGTGGGTTCTGTTGGGATAATGCCAAGTGATAGCTAAGTAAGGTTCATTTTAAGCAGTCAAAGCCATGTCAGATTTGTAAAACACTTCACACGGAGTGGCAGCACTCAGAAAGAACTGGTTTCGGTAATACTTAACATTAAGGGCCGCAAATTGTGCGTGTATATTTCACTGGTTGTTCATTATTGATATATTATTTTACTATTCGTTAAGTAACTGATTAGGTATTCAGGAATGAACCAAGTGTTACCAGATGGTTTAATGTCTTTAAAACATTGTTTACTCATTAACGGCGCACTAACTGCTGTTTATTACACTGGTAATAAATAATAAGTGAGTTTACTCATAGAAAGAATTAAGCAAGCCATGAATTTACTTGGACGGAAAGTTAGCACTTCATGGTTCTGCAATGAATAACTGTGGTCAGATTGCACAGACAGATCTGAGCACAGGTCGTGAGGGACAGTGGCCAGGAAAGCCCAAGGACTGGGTTTCACAAAAAGGTGCACAATGGAGGAAATGTGAAAAATCCACAGATTAATTAACAAATAAGGAAGTTATTAACCAAAGACAAACTAGAGCATTGGTTAGCAGAGTACTAAGTTACTAAGTACTTTTACTGTTACTAAGTAACAGCTATTGCTTAATTAACAGTTACTTAATACATAAATAATGAGTCATCAACTGTGGTGGGCTGGCGCCCCGCCCAGGGTGAGTCCCTATTGACCCTGAGGTAGGCGAGGTACCCGAGACCCTAGTAAGGATTAAGCAGTTATAGTAAATGAATGAATGAATGAATGAATGAATAATCAATGAGAACATAATCTTAGATTTTTGAGCCTTAATGTAAATTGTTACTGAATTTTATTTGTGGCTCCAGCACTATACACATTTTTTGTAAAGGTAGAGTGTATTCGTATTCTTGCCTGTTACAATAATGATTACACATCACTTGTTTCTTGCCAGTAACATTCTTGGCAATTCCTTAAAGCATTTGTGTTATTTGCTTAGCGAATGTTTTTCTTTAAGTCCTCATGCTAATGAACTCTTTGAACTGAATCAGAGCAAGAAAAAAGAAATTGAGTGAGAGAAAGCGAGAGAGAGAGAGAGAGAGAGAGAGAGAGAGAGACAGAGAGAGAGAGACTTTGAAATGGCAAGTGAATTACGTAATCTTGAGTTCTGACAATATATAAATTACTACACAAACACCCTCTGGCATGCCTCATGTTTACAGTGCGGATTACTGTTAATCACCCTTCGGATGCTCTTAACTCCAAAGTAATTCCATATTACACACAACCCAGGTCTAATAAGTCTACACTAATGTGTCTACTTCAATTAATCTTGTTCACCTTTCTTAAACAGATTACAGAAAAGGCAATAACCCAAGAGGAAGTAACAGTAAAGAGAATAAGCCCACTAGTCATCTCCCAGTGCTCTCTAGCTGAGCAGCACCAGGGTCCAAGAAGCTCAGTTTAAGATCAGTTTCAGTTAAAGGGCCATAACCTACATTTTCTTGCATTTTGTTGTATTGAATCCACTTATGATGTGTGTGGTTTTACGTATCTAAAACAGATGCAATGCATTTTTACATGACCATTTCCAACCTCTTTTAATCCCTCCGAATTACAGCAGGTTGTTTTCATTACTGTGCCTTCAAGGCTCAGTGACCTCTGTTCTGATTGGTTGCCTTGAGTTGTTCCCCATTCAACAGCAGATATCCCTTCTAACTTCAGTATGAGTGGGTGGGGAGGAACTGTTGGATATATGTAAATGTTCTTGCTTTCTTGACATCACAGAAACAATAAATGTAAAACTAGATGCATTCTCACAAGAAAATGCAAAATGTGATTGTGTGGTTGCTATAAAACCAGTATTTGGAGACACCCAAACATTGGTTTTATGGAAGAAAAAAAAAAATCTTCTCACATAAGGGATTCTAATCAGCGATTTTCTGATTCAGTGCCCGGCGATCTACCGCTGCACCACCGGGGGGCGATGAACTCACTGCCTCTTACCAATCCATGGTTATGGTTAAAGATGACTGAAAGCGCACATAGCCACATTCACGGGCTGATTATTTTTAATTAAACCACAACAAACAGTGAGACACCTCGTTTTTTTTTTTATAACTGACCTGAGTCTGCTGTGTGTTTTGCTCTGTGTTTGTTTCTCCATGTTTGTGTTTCTCTGTGTTTTGTTCATATCTGGCCTCGATTGCCGTGATGTCACAGACTCTCTCTCCAACGCACATTTACTCTGCCCCTGATCAACTGATCAAAAAGTTGGATTAAAGCGCACTGTCCCGGATATTAATAGATGTTTTGACATTGGAATCGTTCCAATATTTGTAGGAGAAGAGGAGGCAGCAAATTCCAGCTATAAAAAGAATAATAATAATAATACAAATAAAACTGATGCAATCACGCTAATTAGTTGTTTTTGCAGTTGTGTGTCCACATATGGATTGCATGGACTGGTGAGTGAATGATGCAGTTTCAAATATTAACAATATTAACACATTCATCAAACTCTTATTTGGAAATAAAGAGAAAATAGTTTCCCAACATATGGGCCCTTTAAGGGAACACTACAGAGATTTTGGACCTAATCGATCACCCACATTGAAGAACAGCAGGACAATCGACTTGAAACACACTTCTACAAGCCAATGAGCAGGTGCCTCTATTCCTTTCTTGTCTGTTCTATATTGACACTGCCTGTAGACTGTCTTACAGATGCGGCAGACATAGACTAGGTTGAAAAATGCTGCAGCATTGCTTTAAGTGGTGCTCCAGCGTGTGTACCTCTCCCACGGTGGGTTCTTGCTCTCCAAGCCCCACTATAAGGATGCAGTCGGCCTGCCGGATGCAGCGCTGGGTCCAGGGGGTCAGCGTACTGTCTGACTGATACAGGACAATGCGGTGGATGTCCTCCTGCTGGCCCAGCCAACTGGACAGGCGGTACTCATGAACACTGGACATGAGACAGGATGCAATGAATTACATTAAAGTGACAGTTCATCTGTTTATACAGTTTATCCCAAACCAAATCCAATGATAAGCATCCTAATTACTTTAAATGTTCACTTTCACTTTCAGTTCCATCCTGAAAAAAAGTCTCACTACTTTACTTCTGAATTACTCTCTGAAACCCAAACCCATCTGCCCAATAGTAGTACAAACTCAACAGCAAACTCAAAATATTGAGTCTGGTCTGTTTAGGTTAGGTTGGGACATTTTCATCTTTGATGGGAGATTTTTAGCCATTAGTTAGCATGATGAAATGAATCGACTGCTTGTCTAGCATACAGCACTCCAAAAATGGAATCCATTACAAATTACTTCTTACTTTTCTAAGACCGAACTGAGATTACTTTGCTTATTACATCCTGGAAAAAAGTACTCTCACTACTCACTACTTCTGTTTTATTCTCTTAAGAGCAAATACCCATCCATCAGTAACAATTGGAAAGTAAAAGACTATACCCAGACCTCCTTTCAGTACTTCATTTAAGAAGAAACATCCACAGTGGACACATTAACGGTACGTCACTATCCCTGCCTTAGCTCTGAACACAGCCAGTTATGCTGAAAAGCGTGTGTATTTCTGCATTTTGAAGACACTCTTATCCAGAATGACTTAGAGTTCAATCATGTTTCATGTGTAGGCGAATGCAGCGTCAGGAGTCTTGTCCAAAGACTCTTCATGAGGCCTGGAGCATTGTGCAGGACCCCTCCCACCCCTCGCATGGACTATTCACACTCCTGCCAACAAAGAGGAGATACTGCAGCATCAGAGCCAGATCTGCCAGACTGCGGGACAGTTTCTACCCCCAGGCTGTCAGGCTCCTCAACACCATGCTGCCCCCTGGGACAATCCTCATTTCCCCTTCGCCCCCTACAAACTGTTTACACTGACCATACACTCATGCACAGCCACTTTATCAAATATACATGGACTGAAAGTCGCACATAAACCTTAAAATCCATACCTGCTATTTATACCCGGTGATACTGTTATACTGTGTAGTTTTCACCAAACTATCAGTTCAGTACCTACAAGTCCTGAGTATACAGTAAACCAAAAAAGAAATCATCTATGTCACCTGTCCAAAGCTGCTGCTCCCAGACGCTGTTTGATGATGTCGCTGGTCAGGAGTAAAGTTGGACCTGAGAAAGGGACATGGATAAGAATGTGGAAAAGGTAAACCTGCTTAGCTTAACATCAATCATTAAGCACAGTTATTAATCCCTCTAAGAGAGTTTCTGTTAGAAACTCTCTTCAGCAGAAGAGCCACTGTCCTTACCGATCGCGTTTAGGGCGTGCTGCAGCTCCAGAGTGAAGGCCGTCATGGGCACCTCGTCCGACACAGGCAGGATGGACACGGTGGACAGGTTGGAGGCTGGGTTGCCCGCATCCCACTTGCTGCCAGGAGTATGCAAACCCAAGCCATGAACTACAGGAACAAGCCAAAAGCAAGGAACAGAAGAACTAAACACACCTGGGGTGGAAACAGAGCTACTAATATCACTCGATACGCATATCTTCATCTATGCAATACTGGTTGTCTACATCAGTTACTTCTCATAGTACTAACATCCTCATTCATGCTTTGGTTACATCTCGTATTCATATCCTCTCTGGTCTCCCAAACAAACTCTTCCATAAACTTCAACTGGTTCAGAATGCAGCTGCCCATATCGTTACCAGAACCAGCTGGTGGGCTGGTGGTTAGGGAGTTGCCCCTGTGATCAGAAGGTTGTGAGTTTGAATCCCAGGACTGCTAGTGGAACCTCTGAGGCACCCTTGAGCAAGGTACCGTCCCCACACACTGCTCCCTGGGCGCTGTGTTCCTGGCTGTCCACAGCTTCACTTGGTGAATGGGTTAAATACAGAGATCAATTTAATTTTTTTCACACTGTGTGCTGTGGTGTGTTCACGTATGACAAATGGACACTTTACACTTTTTTTCAGTGGAACATATTACTCTTCCAGCAACTTCACTGCTCCTGGTTAAACACCATAACGACTAAGATTCTGCTTCTCCCTTACAAGACACTTCATAACCAGCACCTCCATATCTTGCTGATCTACTTCACATCTGCACACCTTCTCATCCTCTTAGATCCTGCTCTTCCATCAGTCTCACTATACCTCCTGCCCGCTTGGAGGTTCAGGACCTTTAGTCCTGTCGCCCCTCGCCTTTGGAACACTGTTCCATCTGTGATACTGACTCTCTTCCAATCTTCAAATCCGGCCTTAAAACACGTCTTTAAACCTGCTTATTCTGTCTGACTCTAGAGTTAACAGCTTATGCTATTATATTATTTTAACTTATTATGCTGCATTTTATTAACTCATTATGGTATTGCACACTACTGTATGTATTGCAAGGTGTCCTTAAGTACCTTGAAAGGTGCCTAGAAATAAAATGCATTATTCTTATTAGAAAAACACAGGTAATGGCAGTTATGAAACAAATTAAGTAAGAGCAAACAAATTAACTACTCAAATCATCTGTATCCACTGAACAGAAAGATGGTACAGTGCTAAATATGTCTGAGTTTATTGACCCTCGGAGGGCAGCTGGTGGCCTGGTGGTCAGGGAGTTGCCCCTGCGATCGGAAGGCTGTAGGTTCAAATCCCAGTACTGCTAGTGGCACCACACACTGCTCCCTGCTCACACTGTGTGCTGTGCTGTGCTGTGCTGTGTTGTGCTGTGCTGTGCTGTGTTCACACGTGACTATAAGGGACCACTTTACTTTACTTCACACTTTATGGTGAGCCTTAACTTACATTAAAAAAGCTAAACGTACACTAATATAGAGCTGTAATGCTAATGTTATTCTAAAATGAAAAAGAGTAAAAGAGCACAGTTGCTAGTTAGCCAGCCTGTTCATTGCTACTTCAGGTTGTAAGTCACTGCTGGACTGAGAATGGTCCACCAACCAAAAAATATCCAGCTGACATGTGATGACTAGCTCAAACTGTGCAGCATCGGATGAATCACCATTAATACCAACAAGGTTAGATGTGTCTAATAAAGTTTGTTAACTATGTTTATATAAATGTTTATTGAATAACTTTCTTCTACTGTATTTTCTTTTCATTTGTTATTTAAGAATACTGTAAAAAAGGCATAATCAAAAGGGACCAGAGTTGTGATTCACTCCTATATTTCCCCTTTCATATACACACTCACTCACTGCCCTTTACACACCTGATAACGGTCCATTAACTTGCTGCATATTTCCAAGGATCTTCTGGCCCAGCAGGTGGATCAGCCTCGTCACCACCTATGAAACACATCATTGCACATCTTAGAATAGTCTAAAACATTATTATATTATTATAATGTTCAGTTAAATTTCATTCCGCTGTTAGTAAAGCAGCAGATGAGAGATGTAACCTGGGGGTATTTTCTTTTGATGGAGTTCAGCGCTCCCTCAGGCAGTTTGGCGAGCTCGGAGTCTCTGACCGCGTGAACTGTAGTGGCCCTGTTCAAGTGGGTCAGAGCTTCAACCTGGAGGAGCACCACAGTAAGTTTAAGAAGCAAAGACATTAATTAAATATATAATTGCCGTTTCAAGTGGATATTTCTATATTAATGAGGCTTCACTCACCACCCCGATAAGATCGCCCCTGCCGTACTCTCCAGCCAACTCTTTCTTTCCATCCTCCCTCATTATAACAGAGCGCAGACGACCACTCAGCACGATGAAGGTACTGTCCGACTTCTCCCCCTGCCTGAGAGAGAGAGAGAGAGAGAGAGAGAGAGAGAGAGAGAGAAGGAGGAGAGAATTTTAAATTACGCACCCAAATAGATAAAATGGTAATATTTATGCTAAATAATTTTACAAGTAGTAATATGAGCAGGATTAATATGTTAAGGCATGTCTCTACTACACGTCAACTTTGTTTCCAGCACCCACCACTTATAAACAACTCAGTCAATTCAGATGTTATAACTGATTGAGGGGGGGGGGTGCAAATACATTGAATTCATTACTCACAATAAAGTTAAAAAAAAGTGTGTCTGCCCAGACTGCTTTCTGAAAGATACAGGGCAGACAATCATGGGTTTGGAAGCGGTTGTTCATGTAAAAATGAACTATGACTGTTTATGATACTAAAACCATCAAACAGGTGTGATATGGCTAAAAAATGAAAAATGTGGGATACGGGCCCTTTAAATGTTCTGAAAAGTGCAGGACAAAAGTGGAGGAAACACTTAGGTGATTTAAATGTAATTCATATTGATTTTAGACTCTGGGGCAGACTGAATACAGAGAGAGAGAGAGAGAGACAGAAAGAAAGAAAGAAAGAAAGAAAGAAAGAAAGAAAGAGACAGACAGAGAGACAGAGAGACAGAGAGAGAAAGTGAGAGAGAGAGACAGACAGAGTGAGAGAGAGAGAGAGAGAGAAAGAGAGAGAAAAAGAGAGAAAAGGAGAGAGAGAGAGAGAGAGAGAGAGAGAGAGAGAGAGAGAGAGAGAGAGAGAGAGAAAAAAAAAAAGAAAATGACAGAGACAAAGACAGAGAAAGAGAGAGAGAGAGAGAGAAAAAAAGACAGAGAAAATGACAGAGACAAAGACAGAGACAGAGAGAGAGAGAGAGAGAGAGAGAGAGAGAGAGAGAGAAAAAAAAGAAAGAGAGAGAGCGAGAGAGAGAGGCACTACCTGTAGACGGCTCTTCCGGCCTCCACTGCCATCCAGTCGAGAGCAAAGTCGATCTGTCTGACGAAGGAGGAGACTCTGCGCACCACCGTGTGAGCCACGTTCAACACCACACGCGGCTCCGCACGCATGATCCTGCATGTGGGTCACACGAAACAGTCAAAGCACACACGCGCACGCACATGAGAAGGCTATGACATCACCACTGGATCTGATGTGCAAATAAGAGAAATCAAACAGAGCGTCCAATAAATCAAGAGCTGTTTATGGTAATATTGGCATTTCAACACAAACATCATGGGGCGTTTATCCGTCAGAGAGAAAAGCAAATATTCCAGCTCTTATCAGTACAGGAACAATGCTGCCTAATCTGGCTTCTGATACACTTCACTCCAGGAGCTCTGCACAAGCTTTTCTCAAAAAATCTCCCAGTCAGAGACGGATTACCAACCCATGCCCAGGGGCCCGGATCTCTAAGAGGCCCTTGTCCTGCACGGATTCATAATAAGGTGTGACTTTATGATAAGTTTGACTTGCTGACATGAAACAAGAGTTAATGCAAATTAAATAACAATAAAAGAATCTGAAATCATTCATAATTATTGTTATTGATTTCAATTTGTAACCAATGTATGATGCGTTTAGTTTGGTCTTCAATGTGTTTGACAAACTGAATGTCTTGGCTTGATGATATGCGATGGCAGTGGAACATGAAATCCAGGTACACGGTGACCCAGACTTTTGTGTTCCTAGTGTAAGTGAACTGAAAAGAGGACTCATGTCTCTCTTTGGTCCTCTTTAGCACTTAGTACATCTGAGAGCCCTTATTCACACTGAAACTCCTTTAGATCTCACCCCCCACTAAGGTACTGCCGGATTATGGGTCGTGTTTTTTTTTAATTTTTATATAAAAGATCTGACTGGTTGAGCCATGTTTGAAACCGTGGAAAAACTATTATATACATATATACACCCACACCCACACCCACCCACACCCACCCACACCCACCCACCCACATATACACATCCACACATTATATTATATATACACACACACATACACATATACATATATTTATGTATATGTATATATGTGTGTGTGTGTATGTATAAATAAAATATAAATGAACTATACAAAAGACTGTACTGTGTGTGTATGTATAAATAAAATATAAACTAAACAAAAGTCTTTACGTTTTCTTTTTCTGTTGTCAAAGAGAGTTTTAATTTTGCAATAAGAGCAGAAGGTGAGAATTAGAAGACTGATGCTTTTATCCAAAAGCATCGCAGACCATATGCTTACCCAGCTTACGATACAACTGACATCATTGCCATCACTTTTTTGGTGATATGCCTTCAACTCAGAGGGTTGGGACTAATCGAAAAACTTCCCACTGGCATTCATGTGCACCCGTTTCATAAATACGATATTTGAGATACGATTGGAAGGAAGCATGTGTGTCAACACAAAACCTTCCGCTGCCAAAATCAATACCTCCCACCAACAGCCGATGACATTTTTCTGATATCAGTTGTCTGTGCTTTGTACGACAACTGCTGAGATTTCATTTCAAATTGAACTGAGTGTTGGTGGGAGAAACTGAGGGTCTGGATGGAGATTGTTGCCATGGAGAAATCCTTAAATACCTTCAAGGGTATTTCACAAATACATGGAAGAAAGTGACAAAGTGTCAAAGCAATGCCAAGTTATGAGCATCAGACAGTCATCGAATTCAGAGAGCCAAAAAAAAAAAAAAAACCAGCAAGCTACAGTCCTCTCCTGCTAAAATAATTCACATACAGTGCGCTCCCTGAAGGAGGAATGGTGTTCAGGAAAGCTGTTACGTGTAAACAGTTTGGATAGATCTGTATGTGTGGGGTCTCATACTCATAGAAATGTGTTTTGGAGATGGACAGGAAGCTGCAGTCACGGTGGGCTCGAACGCTGAAGATTAGCGGCTCTCCCGTTAGCACTGCCAGGTGGCCCACCAACTCCCCGGGATGAGTCACGAACAGACACATGTCTTCGTCTCTGTCAATCATCCGCTGGTACACATGCAGAGAGCCCGCAATCACAAACTGCATGCTCACATCCTGCACAGACAAAACAGAGGAATCATGAACCAGGGAGGAGGTTTATTTAAGAGGAGAAAAAAAAAATTTAAAACAGAGTTTACAATAATAGAAATTTGCGGAATTTTCCTCTTTGCCCAAATGTAGTCTTTCAGCTAAGACATGTTCAGCGTCAAAAGTTTGTTTCATTCAGTTTTGCACTGGAGACTAATGTACACTATATGGACACAAGTAATGGGACGCCTGACCATTACACCAACAGAGACTTTAATGACATTGCATTCAAATACATAGATTTTCCACAAGATTTTGGAGTTTCTGTGGGAATTTGTGGCCATTCATTCTGTAGAGCATTTATGAGCTCAGGCACTGA
>JBBPCZ010050956.1:0-12846 GCA_037974445.1 Brycinus macrolepidotus
AGTTGGAACAGTTTATTGTTGGACACCTGGGTTCCTCTGCTGCGTCTGTGTGACGTCACAAAACGACGCGTCGACTCGACTTCGACTTTATTGACGGATAAGTCGACCTGAAAAAATCTGAAGTCGTTAATGCCCTAGTGTGTAGCACTATTGCCTCACAGCAATTAAGTTCTGAGTTCGTTTCTTGGCCAGAGCGGCCGAGTGTCCGTTGTGTGTAGAGTTTGGATGTTCTCCCCGTGTCTCCCCGGGTTTCCTCCAGGAGCTCCGGTTTCCTCCCACAGTCCATAGACCTGCATGTCAGGTGGACTGGAGATACAAAAGTGCCACTATAAGCACTTTTCCATAGGTATACAGGAGCCGTCCTGCACCTAAATTGTACTGCGATGGCACAGGACTTGCAGCACACTTTGATTTTCCAGTGAATCTCTGCCCGGTAACGGTGTTTTCACTATTCCAATCCTTCTGCTGTCAGTTTCTCATTTAGAACATTGCCAGAATATACAATCTAATTGAATATGAGTGTGATACAGCATGCTATGCTGCACAGCCTGAAGTCTGCAGCATGCCAGGTGAACAATTCGTTGTGTTTTAAAGGCAAACAGCCGCTTTTTTTCCCCTTCCCATTCAGAATGTTAGAAAATGGCTTGACAGTAAAGCCGAGCTTAAGCTTATGTCATACCCCACAAACAATCTAGCGGAGTAACTGCTAGGCTTTGGGACTCACTTCTGGCCATGAGATTCCTGATCTCCTCCGCAATCAGGTCATTCGCCACCGACAGGAGCTCGTATTTACCATCCCCACTGCCAGACAACGTTTCATCTCCAGCAGCATCCCCCGCTTTCCAGTGCTTGCTTGGGTATAAGAAGTGGCTTCAGGAGGAAAAGAGACAACAAAGGACAATCAGTGAGAGCCTGAAACTACACCACACAAGTCAGTTTTGGTCAAGTCAGTGTAGAGTGCGATGTTAATGTCTTTAAATTGAGCTGCCAATGTGTTAGATTAACCCATTCTGAGCCGACATATTTTGACAAAGCCTTTTTCAGTGGGATTTTTTTTTTTTTTTTTTACACTTTCCCTACAGCCTGTCCAACCTTGCAGCAATAGCTGTAAATATGAAAATGACTGAAATGCTAAGACAGCAACAGTAACAGCTGGTGTCCAAGCCCAGAGAAGTCCTCTTACCTTTCCTGACAGTGGCTAGCAATTATGGCCAGCTTGTTGTTTCTGGTCATAACCAAGTGAGAGTTTCCCATGACCATCACAGCATCCAGGCATTTTGAGAGAGTGAACTGAGAGAGATGAAAGGAAGACAAATGTTGTTAGTTGAAGTTAGACCTACTCTACATGATTTTTAGCACAATTTCAACCTCAGTTTTACCTGATCACTGTTTGTAAATAACACTTGGTAGTTGTGGTTAGTATTAAGTTAACGCCATTTTCTTTGAACTAGTTTACTCCTGGTTTTGGGTTAATTCGGGAGCTGGGTAACAACTTGTGCTCGTGTTTCTTTTTGTGATTAGGTTAGGTAGGTTAACACTGGGGCTTAGTTAGAGGTATTTTTGTTTATTGTTTTGGCCCGATCGGCTCCTGAAGCTTTAACCACTTTAAACAAACGGAAACATACAAAGCACACGCACGTTTGTACGTTTCTTTGTACGATCTAGACCGGTTCGTAACACATAAAAGCACAAACGGGTCTGGTGCAGCCACTGACAGAATCCAGAAACTGGACCCGGTCATTATGCTTCTTTCAGTGGCACCAGGTGAGGTCAATCATGTTGTTTCCAGACTGCCATCTCATGTATGAGGCTGCACAGGGGTCTGAGTCGAACAAATAACCGCAAATACATTTTTGTGAATGTGCTTCACCCACCCACGCACCCACCCACTTTAAAGGCAAATCCTGACGGACTTGTTCTAGTGTAACTCTGTCTGTCATGTGACAACTGCAAGATTTTGAACTCGAGATTCGAAGCCAAAACATCCTCAGTAAAAAAAAAACCAAAACACTGATGTTAAGAGTGCGATACTCTCCGATTTTAACATTTACGTAGTGTACGCCCAGCTTTGCCATTTTTTATTTATTGTTGACCTATTGTTGAGGCATACAGGAACCGCACTGTATCCAAACTGGTACTGAACTTGCAGCTCTCTTTCCAGGGTATTTCAGCACAGTAACGAAGTTTCTGACTCAATTCTCTCCACACAGTTTATGGCCGGTCTTCGTCCCAAAACCGCGTCCATGGAGTTGAACCGGAGGAAAGTTTTTCTGTCAGAGCTGCTTTTGATTTTGTGGTCTTTCATTATTTATATTCTTGTTTTCGTTTTTTATTCTTTATCCGTGTGATGAAAACCGAACCCAGCTGACGTGTTAGTGACGTCCTGGATCACCTTCACGTTTCTCACAGAGTTAAAGATAAATTTGTTAGTGTCCTAGAAAACTCCCACTGAAATGTATCTTCAGCCCAAACAGACAGTTGTGCTTGTACTTCATCGGCTTCCCAGTTAATAGTTTGTGTCTCCATTGTTGTTTTCTTGTGCGGACAGTAAAAAAACAGTGGTCTCTTCCCATGTTGTGATGACATTTCGACCAGAAAGCAGTGACGCAGTCAACTCGGCAGCGGCCCACTTTTAGTCCTGCCGTCGAGCAGCTCGGGTACGGGTCGCTTTATTTGTAATGGAAAAACATTTGTTCACTGTACGGCTCGGTTCCTTGTGCCAGTGGAAAAGCAGCATCATGGAAAACCAACAAAAAGAGAGACACTGACACTGACACAGACGGGTAAGTTACCTCAGGTTCTCGCTGAGCCTGCTGCCCCCACCAAATTGGGTTGACATCCACCACAATGACCAGAAGATTAATTTCGTCTTCTGTAGAGCCAAAAAAAAGAAAGTTCTCTGTTAATAAAGGCTACAGGATAGATCACAATTCATCTCTAATGGCTGTGACAACTCTGAATGGTACCTAATGTCAAATGAATAAAACCACTTGTGTCTATTGATATTACAAGTGAATGGTGAGTAATATCAACATTGGGTTGTCAGTCCCAGTCCCTTTAGTCATGGTCCTTTCTGAAAAACCCTCTATTTATTATAGCCTGCACATCCTCTGTCCTGCTGCTGCTATTATTTGCACAATTACTATTTATTGCTGTTCTACCGCTATTCTGCATTTTTACACACCTAATGTCTCCGCTGCTAGAATAAGGTATCTGTCATAATATTGTATTCATTCTAATGAATACAATAGGGCACAGTCATGTTGGAATAGAAGAGGACCTTCCCCAAACTGTGTCCACAAATTTTGTCCAGAATGTCTTGGTCTGCTGAAGCATTAAGATTAAGCCCTTCACTGGAAGTAAGGAGTCACCTGAATTCAATGATTAAGAGGGGTGTCCCAATACTTTTGTCCATATAATGTATGGGTCACACACTATTAAAGTAATAAGAAAACTATTACTATGCCACTGACCAAGATTTAGTGCTAGTTATTCTTTCAATTCCATCTTACACGCTGCAGCTTGTTCTCAAACAAAAGAATTTAAGGTGGAATGGGGAAATTGAATGAAGTCTGTGTTACTAAAAATGCAGTCTCATATCACACATTTGGCATTGCTGAGGCATAAAAACACAAATAAAAATTTACCATTGAAACATTTTTAAGGTAAACCACCAGGCTATTCTGTGCTATTATGCTAACATTAGCAAGCAAACAAAGACAGAAAACAAACACAGACGCCCACCTGGGCGTATGTAAACACTGCAACTCGAAATTAATGCACGTACAACTCCAAATAACTCGTTAAACACGACTTTTATAGGTGTAAACTGAATAAAAGTGTGGTTTCTACTCAGTTACCTGAAGCCATCGCCTCCTCTGGGGGACCCTGTTGTCATGGGTGATGTAATCACCAGGCGACGAGGAGGACGGTTCTCCAGACTGACTGACTTGGAGCCAAAACACGGGAAATAAAGTCTATTACTGGGGAATTTGTCTTAAAATATCTTTCTCTTTCGAAAAACGAGGACTCCCCTAACTTTATTACGCTGTTTTTGTCCGTATAGAGCATCCGTTTCCCTCTGTTTGCTCACTAATATTCATTGCATCATCAACAACGTGCTGCCTCTGTCAGAATGGCCACCTGACACTACAGGGACGAGCTGAAAGGTTGATTTTTGGGTTTTACTGTCCATTTTTGCTTCACAAATTGTGCCTAACATCTCCAAAGGACTCCAACCGACAGCATGGATGAAGGAGGTAGGTGGTAGTACAGTCAGTTTTTCTGTAGGGACTGGACTGGGACTCTTCCAGTCCACTCTAATAAAGTGCAATGGTAGTAATACACTATATGGACAAAAGTACTGGGACACACCGGTTTTTCAGGGTTTGGGCTAGGCACCTTACTTCCAGTGAAGGGCTTAATCTTAATGCTTCAGCATAAGAAGACATTCTGGACAACGCCATGCTTCCAACTTTATGGACAGTTTTTGGAAGACCCTTTTCTATTCCAGCATGACTGTGCCCCAGTGCACAAAGCAAGCTCCGTAAAGACATGGTTGGATGAGTTCAGTGTGGAAGAACTTGACTGGCCCGCACAGAGCCCTGACCTCAACCCCATCCAACACCTTTAGGATGAACTGGAACGGAGATTGTGAGTCAGGCCTTCTCGTCCAACATCAGTGTTTGACCTCATAAACGCTCTACAGAATGAATGGGCACAAATTCCTCACAGAAACTCCAAAATCGTGAGTGGAAGCTGTTATAGCCACAAAGGGGAAACAACTCCATTTTAAAGTCTATGTGTCTGAATGCAAGGTCTGTTGGTGTAATGGTCAGGCGTCCCAATACTTTAGTCCATATAGTGTACATGCCTTGTGACTAAAATAAACCAAAATTGGCAATAAAAGAAGGACTAAAACATTATAAATATGTATAATATCTAATTATTATGTTCAGTAGTCTTACCATGTGAAATATCACTGCTTATGTAAATATTACTGATCTACTACTGATTTCTATCACGTACAATAACATACTCCTACTCACCATTTGTGTTACTAGTAATTCACTGTAAGTTATTTATTTATAGTGTTTATACCCAGCATTTGTGTACAAGGCATAGTGTATTTCATATTGAGTATTTTTGCAGAGTTTTAATTGCATTTATTTAGACTTTATGTTTTATATTGTTCTTGTCTTTGTGTCTCGGTCTGACTGTATGGACCAAGCTGAGACTCTTTCAGTCCACTCTAATAAAGTGCATGAATGGTAGTAATACGTGTGACTAAAATAAACCGAAACTGCCAATAAAGGACCTAGTGGGATGATTTCAGAATCTACGGGATGCCATTAGACATGAATGTAAGTGGGTTTCCTAATTTCCCCTTTGGTTCCTTCTGACTGCAGAGCTGGTGGAGTATTTCAGGACCCAGATGAGCCGGGATCCCGATGTGGCCTCAGCGGTCGCGGCCATCCGCTCACTTCTGGAGTTCCTGAAGAGAGATCAGAGTAAGGCTACAGCTGACAACCAACGATTCCCTCCTCCGCACACACACACACACACACACACACACACACACACACACACACACAAACACACACAAACACACACATTAGGCCACACTTTGTGGCCACTTCGTGGCAGCGGAATAAGCTTTAAAGGGGAACTGCACTGCTTGAGATGTAAACAAAGTTGTAGTGGTTTGATGGTAGAGAAATGGACCAAGGTTTCTTTATGGTGGTGCTGGAACGAGGTGTTGTCAGGTAAATGTAGCCATTTTTTTTTTTTTTTTTTTTACTATCCACAATAACCAGTGAACCCACACAATGTTTTCTGTGTAAAGGTAGAAATTTAAAAATCTATTCTCTTTGGATACTATTTTAAACTACTTCAAAATGCTGCTGCCAGAGTTCTAACCAGATCCAAGAAAAGAGAGCACATCACTCCAGTTCTCAGGTTCTTGCACTGGCTCCCAGTACAGAATTGATTTCAAAGCATTACTCATTGTGTACAAGTCACTCAATGATATGTTTGTGTTTGTGTCTACTGAATCTCTGATATGTTTGAAGTATATAATCCTGGTGGGTCTCTTAGATCTGCAGAAGCTGCTAGGCTAGTGGTGAAAAGATCTGAAACTAAACCTGGTGAAAGTGTGTTTATCCACTATGCCGCCCAACCAACTAACCATCAGTATCAGACCTGCACCGACTGGAGCTTTAAAAAGCTTCTAAAACTGCACTATTCTCCTCCACCTTCTTTTAAATATCAGCACTTCCATTGCACTTTCAATTTTCTTTTATTTTTTTATTTTGTTTTATTTATTTTTTATTCTATTCCTGTAAAGCACATTGAATTACCCTCGTGTATGATAACGTGCTACATAAATAAACTTGACTTGATAACAACCTGCATTGATCATGAAAAAACTTCTAAAATATGTTTTAGGCCAAAAACTTTTGTAAAACAGCATCTTAGGTGTCAGGTAATAGCTCTGTTGTAACTTTTAAGGCCATGATCACCAAACTCTGGTCCTGGAGATCCACCTTACGGATTCTGATTCTTTCTGAGAGGTCCTGCATCTAACGTTGTCCCCCCACTTAACTCTCCAGCCAATCAGAGACTTTTGAAGAAGTCTCTGATTGGCTGGAGAGTTAAGTGGGGGGGACAAACGTTAGATGCAGGTTGGAACTAAACACTGCAGGAAAGTAGATCTTCAGGAAGGAGGGTTGTTCTTTTCGAGGAATTACACATATTGGACTGATTAGCGTCGTGCAAGTTTTGCACATCAACTCAAACTGTGTTAAGTTGACTTGCTTATGTGGTTTCTGACACTGTACGACATAATATTATCTATAAATCTGGACAAAAGTATGCTGTATAGCTTTAAAACTGCTGACTTGCAAGCCTGAAATTTGTTAATATTGTGCAATATGGATAAACGTTATGTCTTGTAGTAGTTATGCAGTTTACAGGATGCTAATTGGTGGAATAAGCTACCGTTATTTATTAGTTATTATACACCGCTGAATCTGGATGGTCTTGTAAATCTGGTGTTATTACCGGCCAGGGTTATAACACTATAACCTGGGTTATTCACTACCTTTCATTCACTTTTTTTGTCACATTAGAAGTTTATATGTTATACGTTTATTTAAGGCTTGTACTTCTACCATAGTCTACTGTGTGCAGTTATTTTGTGCAGTATCTTATCATTATGTGCAATATCTTACTATTATGTGCAATAGTGTCACTATGTGAAATATAGCTACTTATGTCAGTATTACTGATCTCATACTGATCTCTATTACATACAGTAACAGACTTCTAACCACCATTTGTGTTACTAGTAATCCACTTAACTGTAAGTTATTTATGTATAGTATTTATACTCAGCATTTGTGTATATATCATAGTGTTTTTCATATTGAGATTTTTCTGCAGTTTTGTTGGACGTATTTAGACTTTATATTTTATATTGTTCTTATCTCTGTGTCTCTGTGTGTCTGTGCAGTCGTAACATAAGCAGTTTCCTCCGGGATCTGTAATGGTTTCTGATTCTGATTCTGATTCAACAGGTGAGACCCTCGTGGGCCTAAGAGAAAACCTGACCAAAGCCATAGGCCGGCTCCAGGAGACCGATTCTTCTGTGGCCGTTTCCTCCGGGGGAGAACTCTTCCTACGATTCATCAGCCTCACCTCTCTGGAGCATGAGGTGACCTTGAAAGCTTGGAATCAGGAATATACATTTCAAATGACACAAATATAAAATGACACAAAATGCCAGTTCTGTGCAAATTCACTGGTTGCAAAAACTGGGAAGGAAGATTTTTAGATGAACGGAGCTGTAGAGAAAGCTGAATAGCATCAAGAATGGGTTTGTACTAAGTTAGAGTAAAATTAGCAACCTGAATGCTTCACATTTCAAAACTGATGATCTACTCTTGAGGCAGATAACTTGACCAAAGATATTTTACATACATAATTATTTAAATGTATCTTAAAATACCTTAAATCTAACAATCTGTGTTATATATTGTCTACCTTTTGGCCTATGACTGCTTAGACAGGCTCCAGTCCTCCCCCGTCAACCGAACTTTTGTTCAGTCATCCACTCCTCCTCCCCCGAGTCGACAGTCATTTCTTTGATCACTACCCGTTACACTGCCCACCCCCCCTCAACTATTATAATCTACAGGAAATATTATATTCAGAATAATATTTTTTTCAGAATCCAGCAATAATGTATAGACAGGCTCAATATGGCTTTACATGGGGGAAATGATACTTATTATTATCTTATTGTTAACATTCATATTTTAAATATGTAAGGTTCAAGGATACTTTATGGTCATCGCCAGCTGTGAACACGTACATAGTGTGATGAGACGTTTCTCCATGGACCACGGTGCAACATATAGCAACAGTGCAAATTACGACAGAAACAATACAATAAGTAGACACCACAACAATGTACAGTAATGTAATGTAACAGTATAGTTTGAACAGGATGTAAACCTTCCAGAGTGACTAGTGTTGCACCATAAGTGTGATTATTGCACAGGAGGCGGTTACAGCATTGAACAAAGTGCAGCGGATGACAGAAGCAATACGATAAATACAACAATAGTACAGTAGTGCGATTGAATGTAAATCTGAGACAATACAGTCATTCGTTCATTCATTTATTTATTCATTTTCTAAGTTACATCTCCTAACCAGGGATAAAGTGGCCAGGGGTGGTCGCCAGTCCATCGCAGGCCTAAATATGTTATTATTATATCGAAAAATAACCAAAAACGTTAATATGGCAGGTAATTCCAAACATTTGAATTCCTTCCTGTTGCCTTTTCTTCTACTTTAGATCTGCTGTTCTCACTTTAAACACATTTTTCTTTCTTGGCAGGAGCTTTCACAGTGCAGGAACGTGATGATAGAGAGAGGAGAACTCTTTTTGAAGAAAATCTCCTTGTCCAGAGGCAAAGTGGCCAAACTATGCCATACCTTTATTAAAGACGGGGCTGTGAGTATCTCATGATATGGCATTTTATCGATGTTCTCTGTCTTTAAAGTGGAATAATGACTCGCAGTAATTACATTTCATGTTATTAGTGTGATTGCGGAGGCGGTCACACTATTGTTCTTCTTCAGTTTTATTTTTTATTATTATTATTATTGTTATTATTATTATTATTATAGCTGGAATTTGGCGCCAGTTTTTGAAATATTGGCATGGCTCCAATGTCAAAACATCCGTTAATATCTGGTGTAGTGCATGTGTATTCAGATTTTGATCGGCTGATCAGGGGCAGAGTATCGATCATTTAAAAATTAGATTTTTGTGGTCGAGTCGCCTGTAATGTGTGGGGGGAGAGAGTGGAGGGGCGAGTTGCCTTTAAATTGTGTAGCGGAGAGAGAGTCTGTGAGGTCATGGCTATGGCGGCCGGAATGCGACAAAACAGGGAGCAACAAATCAGTCTTACGCAGCAAAATACACGTCAGACTCATAAACTCATAGACTTCAAGACGCTAAACATCAGGTCAGTTATAAAAAAAGACGTATGTCACTGTTTGTTGTGCTTTAATTAGAAATAATCAGCCCGTGGCTATGTGCGCTTTTCCCACCTGTTGTTGGGCGAGAGTGGTTCGCTCCACCCGTTTTAGCCGTTAACCATAAATGGCTTGGTAAGAGACAGCGAGTTAACACCCCCCTCAGTGGTTCAGGAGTAAAACCTGGTGCACAGAATCAAGGGAGTCAGAAGTGGCAGCGGTTCCAATCCACGCTGCGAGTATATATATTTTTTGGCCATAAAACCAATGTTTGTGCGTCTCCCAGCACTGGTTTTACAGTAACCACGCAATCACACTTGACATTTTCTCACGGAAATGCCATCTAAATATTCATTATTTTCTGTTTTTTTCTTCACGTGGCGTATCTTTCTGCAGAAAATCCTCACCCACTCCTCCTCCAGGGTGGTGCTGAAGGTTCTGGAGAGCGCCGCAGCTGACAAGAAGCGCTTCACCGTTTATGTCACCGAATCGCAACCGGACTCTGCAGGGTGAGCTTCATTCAGGGGTCGCACTTTTCCTGCACTTTTCAATACAGTGTCAATTTGAGCATCGTTATTAAATGAGACTTGTATAAGTTAACATTATTATATGTATATTAAGGTTAATGGTATTATTTTTTTTATTTTCCTGTTTTTATTTTCCACCACTCAGATATATATAAAGTCTAAGGCCAAAAAGTCCAACATTATTGTGTTCATACGGACCTTTTGTGCAAAATTATAATTTGCAAATTATGAATCATTTTTACATACAGTACACTCAGAAAAGGACAGCATCAAACATCAAATATTTTAATACTGCTGTTATAATGTTATAATTTAAAACGCTGTTCAGTTACAGGTCTTTTTAACAGCGACTTGTGTACACTCATGACAGCAGTGAGCATAAACAGCCAATGAGCTGCTCAGCTCGCCAACCAATCAGCACTCAGTAGCCAGAATACCAACCAATCAGCACTCAGTAGCCAGAATACCAACCAATCAGCACTCGGTAGCCAGAATACCAACCAGAATGTTAGCATCCTACTGCCCAAAAACTGTTTATTGTAGAAAAAGGCATATATTCTAGTAAAAATTTCATTTTTTTAAAACATTTGTCTGTTTTCTTATTTGATACGCTTTAGTAGTGTTGCGCTATGAATTGTGTTGTGACATGTTTGTGTAGCTGGAAGCATTTGTGTTGAGAGCTTGTTCGTGTTTGTTCATGTTTTTTTTTTCTTTTGTGCCTTCAGGAAACTCATGGCTGAGAAACTGCAAAAACTCAACATCCCAGTCACAATAGTGCTCGATGCTGCAGTTGGGTAAGATGACATTTCCAATCTCAGTCTTTAATAACCATTGTCTAGTCAAACCTAAGTCTACAGTGGGGTTAAGGACATTTCTTGTATTCCTCAAGCAGTCAGCGCCATGTTCTGATCTTGTTAAACACATTTCAGTTCTTATCTGAGATGTAGTTGATCAGCCAAGACATATTTGGAGTCCAAGTTTTTCATTTTTAGTTTAGAACTGGACCTACGAGGCCCAAGCTTTGCTAACAAGCACTAGTCAGCCAAATAGTTTCTATAAAAATACACCACTAAAACTTCTCTCAACCTGCTTAAACTGCATGCAACTTTTCGTTTAGGTGGAATAGACTTGTGGATGTGGTTTAGGACCCGGTCTGACGTACTGTGAGCTATAAAAATGAACAAAGTGTCACAGTTACAGGAATTTGTACTGCCGTTCATAGAGCAGTTGTAAAGAGACCTGTCCACAGTGTGTAGCTACACACTGAAGTCATACTGTGTCCTAAACCACATAAACGGGGACGTATTTACAGAAAAGACTTGGGTGACTATTGACTTCTAGCATCAGCACTAAACTGAAGAAGTAAAATTTGGACAAACACGTCTTGGCAGATCTGGGGTGGATGGAAGATTGTAAATGTGATTTTTTTTTTTTTTTTTTTTTTTTTTCTTTTCTTGTGAATGGGTTCCAGTTACATCATGGAGAAAGTAGACCTGGTAATAGTTGGTGCTGAGGGCGTGGTAGAAAGTGGAGGCATCATTAACAAGGTCAGTCCCATACATGAACACGCACACACTTTCTTTGTCGATTGTAAAAGATATTTGATATCTCATAGGTCATAAAAATGCACATATAGACAATATAAATACAGAAACATGGTTTTATCTCATTCTTTATGTAGTTTTTGATGAATAAACGTTGCGTTTTTCATAGCCTTTTTAATACAGCGATATAAAGCTCAGCATTGTGTTACATATTGTGTATCATAAAAAAGATCATGATATATTTCTGCCATATTTCTACCCCTAGATTGGTACCTACCAGATGGCAGTGTGCTCCAAGGCACACAACAAGCCTTTTTACGTGGTGGCGGAGAGTTTCAAATTCGTCCGTCTCTACCCATTAAACCAGCAAGATGTCCCTCACAGATTTAAGGTGAAGCTTGTTTTTGAACCTCACTACTGGTGCATTTGATTAATTTAGGCTCACGCATCATTTAAATGACTGTTAGTTCTTGCTACAGCCGAGTTTTTTTTTGTTTGTTTTCCTGTTTTACCTGTTTTCTTTCACTCACCACCAGTTGCTATGTAGCACCTACTTTTAAAACTAATTCATGTTTGAAGCAATTGGGCTTTCTTTGCAAAATCACTGCATAAAAGCAACAGAGTTACTCAAGGTAGGCCTGTCATGACATAGGACATCATTTTGGCTGATTGTCCTATGTATAATTGCACCCATAGCTAGAAGCTGGTAGTAACCCAAACAGTGTCTGTATGAAGATAAAAAAAACACTTCCATGTGTTTTAAGACAGTATAACTTAAAAAATCAACAGAAACTCAGGCCTAGTATGTACAAAGCAGTCGTAAATTAGTGAACCGAAACCACACTGACAAGTCTGTTCCACCTTTATGACTAACTGCATGTGGTTTGTGAGAGTTTTTGGCAAGTTTATACCTACAAAAAAACAATTTGGGTTATTTGGGTGACTATTGACTTCCATTGTTTGCAACATTAGCCCCATAGATCCAGGGCTAAGCCAAAGCAGCAAAATCTAGACATGTTTTAGCTTAGAAGGCCTCCATCTGTGTACATATATACTAGTGCTGGGCGCGTTAACGTTTTTTTTTTTTAAATCCTTTTATTTTGAAAGTTTGTTGCATTTTCGGGGTGTGAGCAGCATGCAGCCTCTGAATCTCGGCTGGTTTTCGCGGGGTCAGGCGTCCCATTACTTTTGTCCATATAATATGTCATCATTACTTTATCCATATA
>JBBPCZ010050966.1:0-12845 GCA_037974445.1 Brycinus macrolepidotus
AATAAAAAGGTGGTTAGACGGTGATTTTATTTATATCGTGATATATATCGATATCGACTGATATGAAAAAAATATATTGAAATAAGATTTTTCCCATATCGCCCAGTCCTACATCTACACAAATGGTGACCTAGTAGAGATGGCGGGCATCTTTAAGTACCTTGGTGTTCAGATCTGCAAGGACCTCACCTGACCACAACACACAAACACTTTGGTCATAAAGACGAGGCAGCATCTCTACCATTTGAGATGGCTTAGGAGATTTAGGGTCTCTCCTATACAGCTGCTGTTGAGAGCATCTTGACCATCTTGACAATTGCTCTGTCCAAGACCGCAAAGCCCTGCAGTGAGTGGTCAGAGCAGCAGAATGCTGCACTGGATATGCTCTGTCCTCCTTGCAGAACATCTGTAAGACCACAGCAATCTGGATCATTAAGGGCTCTTCCCATCCCAGCAACTATCTGTTCTGCCTGCTAAGCCTGGGCAAACGGTTCCGCAGCCTTATGGCCAGGACAGAGAGACTCAAGAGGAGCTTTTATTCTTTCTTTATTTATTTCTTGACAATGATGCTCAATGTACCAAACCCTTTGCACCAGTTCAAGCGCAAATTCCATGCAACCTGTTGGCATGTCTGAAATTGGTGCATGAGACTATCATGAGCCATGTGCATGGAAAAACACAATGCACTTTGTGTCCTTATGACATTCCATTTAAAGGAGGGAAAAGGGTGGAGCTATTGGAAATTCAAGGTCACAACCAACTTTTTCTAAAGCCTATCAAACCAAGCACATATTTACATCTCTCTGAAAGCATGTTGTTTCTTTAACAATGACAGCAGGCACCATGGCTAAATGGAGACACAGCTCTCAGGATCAGATGAAAACATGCCATGACCACAGTTCGGTGTATTTTCTTTGCAGAATAATGTGGTGGGAAGACCTTTATTTATCATCATTGTTGTATATTCACCATTGAATTTCTATTTGCTATTTTGTCTCAAGCATGTTAATGGCTCTACTATTCTACAGTGCCATTTAGTAGACAGGGCCTGAGGGAGTTTTTGTGATAAGCTGGGGTCTTAGTAAATCGAATGTTCAGGCGCACTGAGAGAGCATATAGAGGTTGCAACCAGCAGCATTACAGTCAGGTATGAATGTACTAAAAAAGAACAGGAACATTTTACTGAATTCAGTGAGTGTCTGAATGAACTGATCTTAAACTGAATTCCATCTACCATTTCCTGAGTAGACAGTGCTGCACAGAACCTTTACAGCAATACAGGACGTCTTCTTTATTAGGTCTGGAAAGGTCTACACATCCATACAAGACAAACTTTTAACGCTACTTTCCATTATGTCAGTATGTCAATGATGACACTGAAGTAAGTTGCCAGACCATATCGGATCACATCCCATATAAACACCACACCATAAGAGATCACATCCCACACAAACACCAGACCATACCAAATGACATCCCATGTAAAAACCAGACTGTATCAGCTCACATCCCATGTAATCACCAGACTGTATCAAATCACATCCCATATAAACACCAGACCATATCAGATCACACCCCACATGAACACCAGACAATACCGGATCAAATCCCCTGTAAACACAGTAATGATTTAGATCACATGCCATGTGAACTAATCAGAACATTGTTGTTTTAAGTGTTTTGTTTTGTGTTTATTCAACATTCGGGATTTGCACCTATATGCTGTCTCAACCTCAATCATTTCAATACAATCCACCAACCATGGATGATGGGAATCCCACAGTCCAATTGTTTCAGGAGGAAATTTAACAATCGCTAGACAAAAGAGAACAACCTAACCAGAAGGAAGGTTGTGAACTTTCACAGTGGCTTAGACTGGTGTAGATCCCACCAAAACAGCTCTGATTTGTCAAGGAACAAACATCTGAAGGTGTGCTGTCGTATCTGCACCAAGACGATAGCAGCAGATCCTTTAAGTTCTGTAAGTAGTGAGGTGAGTCCTTCATGGAGTAGACTAGTTTGTCCACCACATCCAATAGATGCTTGATCAGATTGAGATCTGGAAAATTTGGGGGCAACACCTTGAACTCGTTGACATAATCCTCAAACTATTCCAGAGTAGTCTGAAAGTAGTTTGACAGCCTGGCACTTGTCAAAGTGTCTCAGATCCTTACATTCACCCATTTTTCCTGCTTCCAAGAAATCAGCTTCAAGAACTGACTGTTCACTTGCTGCCTAATATATCCCACCCTTTGACAGGAGCCACTATAATGAGATCATTAATGTTCACTTCACCTGTCAGTGGCTTTAATGTTGTGGGTAATCGGTGTATAATGTCAGTGGAACTGAAAAGAATAGACAATCAGAGTAGACACAAGACAGATTATACCTAAAAATGAGGCCAGTATATTCAGAAGTACACATTTCAGTCCTAGTACTGAAAACAGGCAATATGTTGATCTATTATTCCTGATCGCTGTTGTATTTGACCTTTGTGACACCCAAAGGCGTAGAGAAAAGACGAAAGGCAGCAAGAAGTAATGGAGAAATGTTGGAAAATTAAAAGAGGCACTTTAAAGGCATCGAAACAAATAAGGTTTTATGTGTTTCCCGAGCCCCACAGAGGTACAGCTTAATCACATTGTCAATAGGTCTGCTCCATTTGGGCTATTCATTTGTGCAGCTGCAACACTAATGAGACTTTATTAACAGCACCATCCCGTGTCTCAGTACACACTCAAGACCTATATGGGTGGGCAACAAGTTCAGGTATTCTTGCCAAGACTCACTGGCATGACTGATGTTACGCCAAACCCACTCAATCACAACAGCGCTCCAACTGACCTTTTTGGCTCCAGTCAGCAGGAGAAATCCCAATAATACCCACAGTAAAAACAGCAAAGAAAATGTTACAAAATGTAAATCATTGCAGGATGAACCTACAGGTGGGTTCTTGCTAACAATGGCCACCCAGATCTTTTCCATGAATACACCCCCAAAATATTTCTCAACCCTCCCAAACCACTTCCATGAAGGTGGTGTGAAAAGGTGGATGTGATTTAGGACACAGTATGACTACAGAAAATGAACTTCAGTCAGTTTTCATAAATATGG
Source organism: Brycinus macrolepidotus (assembly GCA_037974445.1). Classification (NCBI taxonomy): domain Eukaryota; kingdom Metazoa; phylum Chordata; class Actinopteri; order Characiformes; family Alestidae; genus Brycinus; species Brycinus macrolepidotus. The sequence goes on from JBBPCZ010050966.1 coordinate 3,115, forward strand.
AGGAATCTGAACTAAGATCAGATCTCCTTACAGCCGCTTTGTGAATACCAGCCCTGGTCCTGCCTGAAAACGATTGTCCCTAGCTTCCAGTAAGTCATACATGGTCTTAAACCACACTGACAAGTTGATGAGAGGGTCACTTTAAACACTGTAATCCTCTTAGCACGCATAATGCTAACAAACTGCATTTGCTACTGGATGTCTTACATGTCCTCTTCTGATGTATTTTCGGCCTGCCATTTACACCAATTCTTCAAATTCCTGTAGATTTCAGTTGATGTATATGGTCATTCAGGGCAGTTTGATGTAAACTGGTGTAATTAACAACGCTATTGCACAAAAATGCCTCGTTTTGTCAAAAATATTTTACAAAATAGAATAAAAAACAAAATACAATTAAAAGCTACTAAATAATATGAAGGGAAATATGACAATTATTTCACTATAAGAATATTTCTTATTTTAGCTGTTTTAGTTTGATTAACATAGCATATCCCTAATGAGAAGAAGGGTGACTGAGACATACCACCGAGCAGAGTTTTTATCCCCTCTTTAGAAGAAGAACATTGAATCACAGCACACTGAGATAAGAGGAGAAAAAGACGAATTTTGCTTGAAGCTACATCTTAAGGCTTACAGCAGTAATTAGCAATTCTAAAGCATGAATATTTGCAGTAGTGCTGACAATCATCCCATTTCAAACAGCAAGAAAACAAGTATGGAAGGAAAATGCTGCCTGTGGTAAGAGTGTGATAGAATCTTGTGAGCTTACATGTTTAAGAGAGGCCCACTAGACATTGGTAATGTTTGTTTTGTCTTAAATAGAGAAGTGGCATAGGTGAACACTTTTGATTTTTATCAATTCAACCGTAAAATCCAAAAGAATCTTTAATTGTATCTTCAAGTCTTTGCTACATAGCGTTCTCCCAGGGTTGCAAACCATATATATTTACAATGAGGGGGAAACAAGTATTCTGACATGTTTGTTTTTAGTATTTAATATAACTCCTGGCCAAGCTTCTTCAGTTCTCTCCATTCGCCACAATTTTAAAGTCTTCTAAAATATTAATAGGATTCAAGTCAGGAGATTGGCTGAGCCAGGAAAGTCTGTTCCATGTTTGTGGTTGTTGTCTCCAGATTTCCATCCTCTGCTCTTTCTTGGCTGGTGAAGTTAGGTTTTTCTTTAGTATCTTCCAGTACATCACTCCATTCATGTTTACTTCGATCACATGCAATGCCCCAATGCCCAGGGCAGAGAAGCAGTGCAACTTCATGATGCTCCCACCTTCATATTTCACTGAGGGTTCTGGGATCAGCCAACAATCTTGCTCCAAATATAATGAGCAGAATTGTTGTCAAATGGTTCCATTGTTCCAAAATAGTTCAGGCCGGTCAAAATGTTCTTGTGCAAATTTCAGGCATGCATCCCTACAGGAATGGATACGACTGGAGTGCAGTTCATTGCCTCTCTCCTTGCTTCTTTCATTCAAATTACTTTCATGTTCAACTTTCTATGCATAACTGTATCTCAAAGTTTTTCCCTAACAACTTCAACATACTGCTTATGCATATGAATGATTCATCATTATATTCATATTTATAAGTTAAGAGTAAAAAAAAAAACCAAAAGTGAATATAAGCACTTAAGGTATATAAATGATACAAATATAAGTGTCTGGAGACTTTTTTCTTTCATAACGCATGCATGCAAATATGTTAAGGACAGGTGGCATCCTTGCCGGGTGCACTGTGAACCAGAAGGCACTTGGGTTAACAAGACTGAAATTCAAGTTACAGAAAGAAATCTGCATATTCTTTGTGTTCTCAATTACAAATATTTGAATGTCATCCCGCATGTCCCATATGCTCACAGCATATGGTTTCGATGTTAAAAAGTTTGTTGGTTATAAGTGAAAGGTATGGAACGGTGGGTTCCTGCTGTAGGACGGATGGACAGGACTAGAGGAATTCTCCTTGGGTTTGTTTACGTGGGCTGCTGCTCATACACTTGGCATGTGTAATTCAACAGTCTGTTCAGTGTCACACACCCACCATGTCAGACATTATCATGGTTTGTAAATAGTTTATGGAGCCCTAAGTTTTACATACTATCTGCTGGTGCAAATCTCACCCATAAACGCACCCATCCCACAAACAAATGGAGAAAAGGACATGACCTTGAACTCATTCTGGTCTAACATCAGCAATTCTCTAACAGCTCCCATGACTTTAACTCATTCACACTTCCCGGCGAAAACTGCCCTAAGAGTGTAAAGTGGGGAGAAGCTGGAACTCCATATAGCTAACATTAACTGCAAAGCAATAATAATAATAATAATAATAATAATAATAAAAATAATAATAATAATGGTGATGACGATGATGATAAACTGCAATTTGTTTTATATTTACTACACCATCAAATAAGGGGTACTGTCCCGATCAGTTTCCTCCCCAAAGTACAAACAATGTACAGCACAGACCTTTTTGTTCATTAAGCCATCAATTCTCACACCTTAAGCGATTAAAAAAATATGGACTGTCTGGGGGTCCCTGAGAATGTGTTTGAGAACCATTACCTTAAAGCTGTTTAAGTGCACATTACACTTGGAGTCAATACTACATAAAACATAATAGAACTGCACTGGAATTTAGTGCTATTCTGTTTTTTGACTAAATGCATTGAAGACATATCCTTGAGGGTACCACCTCAGTGTCAGTACTTATACAGTACTTAGTACAATACAATTATTATCTTAATCACATTAATTACCCCTTTGAATACCTTCCATCTCTGAAGAACACAGAGAAGAGAATAACACCCCCTGTCATTTTAGATGTTCTTTCGAGGTTTCTCTTCACCAGCTCTTCCGTTGTCAAGTCTGAAGCATGTGTGAGATCCAGCAGGAGATTTTTAGACAAAAAGGCCAGTATAATGGTCTGATGTTTCTGTGGAACTGACAGTAACTGCTGCTCAACCACTTCCCTGCTTCACACTGCGTAGCTTCACTCTGGACCAGCTCACTGTTTGAAATCATCTGTATAACTGGACCCTGATTCTACAAGCTGGTTTCCAAAGGAACCACAAGAGAATTTGGGAAATAATTAATATAAAATTACAACATGCTTTGTTATGTGTTGGGCCCAGTTTCATGAGTCAACAGTAAAATGCTAACCTATCTATTTATTAATCATCTATTAATTTATTAATAATTTATTTTCGATCGTTGTTATTGAAATAAAGGTTAGAGGAACTGGTAATGAACAGGTTAATGTGAAAACCTGGGCAAGCTAATCATGAACTTTTAAATGGTTTATCAAATTTTATACAATATACAGCGTATACAGTAGACAGTGGTACCCCGCAGAACGAACGCTATCCGTTCCAGCGGCGCTTTCTTTATGCGGGGAGTTCGTCGCGCGAAACACAATTTCCCGTAGACTTCTATGGGAAATCGTGTAATCTGTTCCAAGTCTCCATGAAAAATCTGAGAATACCTTCAATTTTAACCACCAGTTAACACACAGACACCAAAAACACATCAAAACAGGAAAAAAATGACACTAACGGGGAGACACAACACAACATGATGCTTTGTCTTCATCTGAGACACATCTGGCCGGATTCAGCCATTTTTTTTAACGTAAAACTCGTTGTGTGAAACGTGTTCGTTCTGCGAGTCACGTGCACATCCGAGGCAGCGTTCGTTATGAGGAACGTTCGTTCTGTGAGGTGTTCGTTAAGCGGGGTACCACTGTACTACAATGAAGCGGTGTGATAATCTGGGATGGTACATGCAACCTAACAAACCAAATATTAGTCAAATAAGAAATTTTACTGGGATATATATTAACACAATTATTTGGATTATAAATAAAAAGAGCAGCAGTCTTATTTTTATTTAAATCTAAAAATGAGATGTGAAACTTCACATGACCATATATATTAACTCAATGTATAACTGTTCAATTCTGATTAGAGGCAGGGGGAGTTAAACAGTGCTAGCATACATCCTAAGAACGCTAATGTTATCCCAACAAACAGTTTACAAAGTGTTTCTAAGGCATTAATACACTATACTTATTTACATTCTTGTGAACTTAGTGGTTGTTAGATCCTGCTTTGTGGCTTTATGTGGAATTATCCTCACTTGGAAAGGAAGGAATTTACTACACTGGGTTTTTGAGCATGGTGGTTTATCAACTGCTAGCGCAAGCTCAAATAAACAAACATTACTTAATGTTGTCCTCTAAAGGTACAATGTAACTAAGTTCACTTAACAAATCATGCAAAAATTGCCTTGAATCAATCAAATCAAGTTACCTAATGAAATAATAAGTCACCCAAACTTCAAATAAGCTTAATTTGATAAAGTATTAACTTCACTTGATTGTTTAAAGTGGATGAGTTTGCATGATATTTTAAGTTAAATAACCCTAAATCCAGTTAAAATGACCAAAACAAACAAACAAAAAAAAAAAACACAGCATATCATGGCAATGTCCAAAGTGAGTCATACTTTTCCATCATTTGACATTCTTCAAACTTTTAGTCTAACTTAGTTTAGAGTCCATAAAAAAACATCACTGTTTTGTTCTGTTTTAACCCACAACAACTTGCATCACACTCTTGTCATCCATATAGCTGATAAATAGTGGAACAGTTCAAAATTCAATATTTGACTCCAGCACCAACACTCCTCCTCTATTACATCAAATACTTCGGTTCAAGTGCAATCATAGAGCCAAAAAATCCTTTCAAATTTTGGTTCTTTTTTTTTTTTTCTTTAAAAAGATTTCTGGCAACTGCTGTACTTTGAGGTGTGACGTTTAGTGTATAAAGAGATTCAGTACTAATGGTGCCCTATCAGTAATGAGAAGCGAGGGAAAATGCCAAAACTGAACTTGTTTCAATGATCTGTATTTTTTTCTTGCTTTTACTTTCAGACAGTGCTAGAGAGTATGTGTGCGTGCTGAAATAGCAGTGATGACAGCTGGTCCATTTGAATTGAGTGCAGACAAATAATCTGAAAGAACTATATAGTTCATAGTACTGCCACAAGGCCGGGTTGACAAGCACGTTGGTGGTTGCAGAATTTTCCAATTTCCACTCAAGGTGCATTGTAACTATGAGTCATTCGCAACAGTTACTAAATAATTTTCAACAATTCACAGTACTCTTAACATTCAACAGAATAAATAATAAGTACAGAGGAGGTGTTTTGGATCTTTTTGGTGTTTTTCCACCTTATTAGGACAATATGTCTAATTTCATCCAAGCTTTTGGAATAAGCCGATTTGTAATATGAATTATGTACGCTATTAGCTTTGAGGAGAACATTAATTTAATCCATTTAACACTGGAAATCAATCTGAAATGACAAAAAAGCATTTCCCTCAGACATGTCGGCCTATTCTGAAAAAACAAAAACAAACAAACAAACAAAAAAAAATCCATCTAGATTTGTTCAGAACCAAATTCAGAGCCAAAGAACATCAGCTTTAGTTCATGTGAACAGTATCAGGAATCTTAATCCAGTCTCATAGTTAACACTTACAGGACCTTAAATAGCACCTTTCTCTACCATGTACCCAGAAGTTACAGCAGGTTGCGAGTAGCTCGTCTACTTTCCACTTTTCTTGTTAGTTAGTTCACTGGATGCTCCTTCTAGCTTTAATCCTTCTAACTGCTATCTGCATCTTATTTTTCCTTGGCACGTTTTATTAAATCTCTTCTATCTCTGTACTTCTATAATAACACTCTTTATAATCTTTTTAACCTCAACTAACCATGGCCTACTCTGAGAAACTGGTGAATGCCAAAGACCATGAGCTCCGAATGCTGAGGGGTGACCTGGAAACAGCCCAAGATGCCTCCTTTGTATCGGTTTGGACTCAGTAGTGATTCATGGGAGCTGCCATCTTCACTCCTGCACCAGAGGAAGTCTGGGAATGTCAACAGGGTCAGGGAGAACCAAGGTTCCTCCACCACTGCAGCAAGATTTTACTTCTAGCAACCTGTCTGAAGCCCTCAGCTCTCTACCTGCCCCAGTGCCTCAGACATCATTTGGCAGGGATTCTGTCATAAGACACCTGGAAGTGATTCTTGGATTCTTCAGGTTTTTATATTCTGGACATCGCCAAATAATTCCCTTCGGCACTAGGCAGACACAGGGATAATGGCACCGTCGTTTTTCATGCAGTGATAAACAACATTCAGCATTCTTCCAGGTACAGTAAAGTCCTGAAGGAGCACTTCAGCTTGCTTGTGGACGCGGCTAAAAAAGAAAACTGAAGGCAGAGCTGTCACCCGCTGCCCACCTCCAGGACAGATATTCAGCAGGCTCTCCATGGCTGCCCAGCTGGTCCTGAGGTTGGTGCAGCAATAACACCACAGATTTTTCAGACAACTATCTTCTTGTGATGGATTATAGCTTTATTTTATTTCTCACCACCCTTGGAGGCAGCCGGAAAAGAAGACTTATCTAAAAAGGAGTTAATGGTACAGATATGTAACACAATCTTGCCAGGCCCTATTCATTTCACAAATGAGCTTCATTTATAACCCGAAGAGGTTGAACAGCATCACCAGTCCTTACAGAAGAAAATAAATATTTTTCTACTAGCATTATATCTAAAACAAAAGCAAAAGGAAATGTCAAATCTGCAAAATGTTAACTGCAACAAAGTGTTATAAGTGCAGGTGTGAGTACCTTAATGATGTCTGGATACAGTATGAGTACGGGGCTAAACTGAGAAAGGCCAGTTTGATTGGTTGTATGGATAGGCATGGGTTGGCATGCAAAATTAAACTGACACAGAGCCACACAGACTGTGGGGAGACAGAGATTCAAATTGGAAAAACGGCTAACATGCCCATCCTTAATGCCAAACCAATACACAAACCAATATATAACTAGATGCTCAGAAGATCTTCTGTTTTCCAAATGTATCCTATAGCAAAGAGCTTGGGAAACCAAATGTGCCTGCTGTAGTGTCACAGTGGGTCACCATCCCATAGATATCACCATCCCTCAGAAACATTAACCAATGGAAAAATCATTAACACGACATCAAATATCATTGACTTCATCTCTAGACATTGTATCAACTATTAGAAAATTAGTATCAAACTTTAGAGATCCTGCTCATCAGCAGAACCTTCAACAACTATCAGAAACTTCACGGACCAAAAGAAAATTCACCAATCATTGTAAACATCCCCAATCAATAGAGAACTCATTAACCAACAAAGACATTACTGTCCACCAGAAACTTAATCTACCACCACTGATCACACCAACTTTCAGGAACATCACCAACTATCAGAGATCTCACCAAAAAGCTGACATTTGATCAAAGAGCAAGAACTTCAACAGAAATGTCACCAACCAGCAGAAGTTTCACCAACCATTAAACACCTCACTACAGACACTTCACTAGCAATCCAGTACTAAACCAAAATGCAGAAACTTCAACAAAAATGAGAAATCACATCAACCATCAGATATACCAACTAACAGAGATGTTACTACAAACACATCAATGAATGTGTTTCGTTGTTTGAAATCTTATCTGGGTAACCAGTTGTTTGGATAAGATTTATACACCCAGTTGAGTTTATCGGAAACTAACTAGACTGTGGACATGCTGGCATGGTACTGGTGTGGGTGCACTCAACACTCGAATTAGCATTTAGAGCAATTTTGTTCTTAAAAGTCCCAAATATGCTCCTGAGGATTCTTGACCTTTGACCTGGAGCGTGTACATGGCCTTGGAGTCCAATTTTGAGTAAACTTCTTAGCAGATTTTACCAGCAATTACACATCACCTACATGAGAGCTGTGGGGGGTTAAAAAGATGAAAGACGTCCAGAGAAGGCTGGGAAATTAAGCATGTATGGCTCAGAGGGCTTGCCTTACTATCCACCAGAAGTAAAGTATAAAAGTGTAGGAGAAAGATAACAGTGGTGTTTATCAACAGAAAGTGCTAAAAGCCCTGTAGCAAAAAGTCACCCCTCTTTTGAGATACTCGGGTACAGCTTATTATAGTTTGGCTACTTGTTCAAAGACATGCATATAAAAAATATAACAATGTCAAATCCAATTTGGTACGGCACAAATGTCAAGGCAGCCTGTTGATCAAATCAGCAATAACCTCCTGCTCTGTCTTTAAGGTCACTGAATAGAAATCTTCTCTTTTTCAAAGGGAAATATTACATGGCCAAAAGTATGTGGACATCAAGCATCACTTCCTTTCGTGCATGCTAATCAACTCATTCCAAAACTATAGGCATTAGGAGCTTTGTTGCTACAAATTAGTACACATAATTCTGCAATGTTGCTGTATGCTGTAACATTCAAATTTGCACTAGGGGCCCAAACCATGAAATACAGCACCAGACCACCACTTCTCTTCCTTCAAACTTTACAGAAAGCACAGTATTTGGGCAGGTATTACGATATATGCAGATTTCTCTGTAACACCATTCTTCCTCCTTCGTGGCCGAGTTGTTGCTCCTAGATGTTTCCACTTCACAATTATAAAACTAACATCAGACTAGGGCAGCTCAGCTCTAACCCTAACCCTACTGCCAGTGTTTGTCTATGGAGATTGCATAACGTGGGCGAAATAGCCAAAACCACTAACTAGGAGGGGTGTCCACATACATTTTATAAAAAATTTTTTAAAAAAAAATACATAGACAGTTCTATTTTTACAGATATATACAGCTGCATTTATGAAAAACAGCCATTTTGCACGGCAACATATATAATACATAAGAATCAAATATGATTCTTCCTCTGCTTTAGACTCAGACACCTCCCTGTGACTGCTGCCCACTCTGAATTCTCATCACTGTTCTACTGGAGAGCAGATAACACCTATTGTCTCGCCTTTGAGAATAAGGATACAAATAAACAGTGCGCTCATCAAGTCTCTTTAAAAGCTGACTCGCACTGAACAAAGAGTTTATTCTGCACTAATGGAATGAAATTTGCCTTTATCGATTTGGAATTCAATCTGTGAGGGACACTGTTTATCATTGAGAGAGTTTTCTCAGTGGTGTGTCAAGACTGGCAATCTCTTCATAGTGACAGCTAATTAAACCACTCACATTTAGGGAGCAGAGGCAATAAATCAGCTCTTTTAATGTTCTAACTGGGCCTCTGCACTCAATAGGGGCTATCCTTAAACATGTAATAAAGTAGGATTAAACAATGGGCCATGTGCGGTTTTTCTTTATTTTTACTATTTCCCACAATTAAGAAGATTAGGGTCATAGTAATAGTTGTCATTCTTAAACAATAGATGCATTCTTAATGATGCATCAACAACATCATACATTTTTTAAACTGTTAATGTATTTCCTTGGTGTAACCCTTCAACCCATTCGGTAGTTTAGGCTGAAGCTTCATCGATAAGCCCTTTTATTTAAAGTTTCCATTCAGCACTTTTAGCAGGCTACACTGGACAGCGTTCACAGGAGACCTACTGATTGCCTACATAAAATACATGATACATACTCTTATTGACCGTATACAGCTCCGGAAAAAAATAAGAGACCACTGCAATTTATTTTTAAATCAGCATGGAATGGTTGTCATCTCATGAGTATGACAACCATTCCATGCCAGTGTCTGTTAAATTCCCACACAAACACCTCATTCTGCTTTATGAGGTACTGATTAGTGATCACCTGAATCAAATCTTATTTAATGAGGAAAAGT
>JBBPCZ010050977.1:0-12845 GCA_037974445.1 Brycinus macrolepidotus
GGGTGGGGGTGGGGGGGGGGGGTATATCCTCCTATAGCCATGTCCTGTTCTTTTTGTTGCACTGGGGAAAAATGTTCAGACTTTACACATGCAAGGCCTGCGTGTTGCTTATTGTATCTTATGGAGATTGTCAGCCCAGATATAATCATGATACAGTTCGTTTGACTAATTAGATACATAACTCAAATGACAAATGTCTAATTTTTCTATGTCAGTGAGGACATAGGTAGCAGTATGGATGAAAATATAGCTCAAGTGGTTTATTTTCTTAGAGTATTGAAAAACCAGCTATGTGATACATGACCTAAGCATTGATCTATTCCAGCAGGTAATTTACTGGTTGCCAGTGGCCACCTGAATATAAGCTCTCAACCTCAGACACTTCACACATGTATGGACAAAAAGTCTGATATCTGTGGCAAGATAATCTGGCCTCAACTGTCAGGATTTTGCCAGTTTCCTTCTAACTGACTAGACACACTTCCGATTTGTTTTTTCAGCTAAATTCTAGTTGCAATTTACGAACAGTTGCCTGTGCTGGACACTGTGAGGAAAAAAAGAAGCCTTTTAGAGCAAGATGTACCTTTGGGATAGATAAAAGTTTGTGAAGTTCAGGGTATCTCATCATGTAAAGCAAGAGTTTGCTCAAAGCAATTAGCATAAAAGAAGCGGAACATTGTTTCTTCTTTGCCGATGGACCACTGTGGTTCCGGAGGGAATGTGGTAGCTCAGTTTTCAAGGTTGCTTCCCCCTGTACATGCCAAAACAGGGGGTGATGATTGGTTGTTTAGCACATTTACTTTTCCTGTAATTGTAGGGTGTAAGCGGCAAAACTAGACTAGAATATAAGTGACTGATTATATAAGTGACTAGTTATGATTTTCTGACTTTAACAGTTGACACGGAACATCCAAATGCACCATAGGGCCATACTGTAGACTTGTTAACTACGGGGTTTTTATTTGATTATAAATCATAAGGCTTTTTATTCTGTCAAAAATTCAGTAATTCAGTAAATACATACTTGGTGATATGTAAATATAGTTATGTATTTATAAAGTGAGAAAGAATGAAAATGTCTAGACCCATCCAGCTGTCAGCATGCTAGTTTGCCTAATTTCTCCTCTCTTTGTTTCATAAGATAGAGCAATCACATCTTTCCCGTTCAGCAAGATATGCTGGCATAGTCTGCCAAGCATCGCTCTCTCTTCCTCTCACTCGCACACACACACACACACACACACACACTCCCGCTGCGGTCAGGAGGGCACCTTCTCAACACTGGCACGGTTCAGCTCAATTAGCGCACTTGGAGGTTGGGAGGAAGTGATGGAGGGAGCGAGCGAGCGAGAGAGGAGAACGAGATACAACGAGGGCGAGAGAGTGAGAGCGAGCGGGGGAAGCGGAGGATCCTGTGTCTGCCAAATCTCCCTCCCGTTCCTGCAGGAGCTCGTGGGCCGCCTTTGTGTGCCGTCTGCCTGCCCGCTTTGTTTGTAAATAAGCTGTCTGGAAAATTAGCCAGGGCAGACGCTCTCGCTGTCACCCTCTCTCTCTCTCTCTCTCTCTGTGTCTCTCTTTCTCTCTCTCTCTTTCTCTCTCTTTCTGCACTCCATTTCCCTGCAGGTTCCTGGGGCCCCTGTCCCAGAAGAATCGGCCCCTTGCAGTGATGGAGTGTGGTATACGTGCAACCACGCCAAAAAGCTGCTGAGAGCGTACAGACACAGAACAGAATATTCAGGCGAAAGAATGCTTTAGACTTCTAAAATAAAGGTACCAAACAGGGTTCTTTGGAACAGAAGAAACACTTTTGGTTCCCTAAAGAACCAGTGGATGAACTCAGCTGAGCCACCAACTGAAAGGTTCTTCAGGGAGCCATAAGTGGTTCTTGTATGTCATTGCTCCATAGAATACTTTTTGTGTCTTTATTTTTGAGAGTATACAGAAATAATCACCTATCCGGCGGAAACAGCAAGAGTTGGCTTTTTAGAAGGAGCAAGAAGAGGAAAGGAGAACACAGACCTCAAACGTGTAGTTATGAAATAGCAGATAATGAGAAGATATTTAAGAAAATGCTATAATCAGCAGCATAAGGAGGACAACAGTGTGCCATAGAAATCGGTGTATAAAGTATGATAATTGGGGTTGAATCTAGCAGTTAGTGGTAGGCATTACAGTTCTTTTCCATGATTTTTCAAGTAAAGTGGCCCCTTATAGTCACGCAGGGGCAACGACCTAACCACTAGACCACCAGCTAGCATTTGAATACACTGAAACATAATGAACGTTCAAACCTGTGCAGTTACAATACACAGAGTATTCTAAGCAGTGTTGTAGTTACCCAAAAAGTAATCAGTTACAAATGACTAATTTTTTTTAAAACTGGGATTGCTTTATTGTAAAAGTAGTATCTCACATGTCTGTAGCAGCTGTCAAGTTCAAAGGAAAACAAGTAGTGCTTTCTGTACTTTGTTAAGAAAAATGTAGCTAATCACAGTTAGCATCTTTAAAAGGCATGTCACTGACCTTGCATTTACTCTGAACACAGAGTAGGCTGAATTAAAACATATGAAAACATAAAAACTAGTCAATGAATGCAGTTTAAAATTAAGATCTGTAAACTTTACAAATCTATTTCTTAACGAGAATCAAGTCTGGCCTCTTTAGGTGAGCTTTGGACTCTTCTTCAGCGTGAAGATCTTTATCTGTCACTTTCATTTTAGAATGGTTAGATGCTCTGATAGATGGCTTGTCAAGTTTGCGGTGCTTCCTGCACTGCATACATCCACAGTCAAAATCTTGGAGTCAGCTGTTGCAGGTTGTACAGTTGTTTGCAAATTATGTACAAGGACAGGCACAGATAATCATGTTACAGGCGTTGCATGTAATTAATCAGTAACGCAAGTAACCGTTCTGGACATTGGTAGCTATAACGTGATTGCAAGAATTTAAACTGTAATTTGTTACATTACTTCATTACATGGAAAGGTAATTACATCCCTGTAAAGTGTTACTTCTTATCGTGTTACATATTTCACTGATTCACATCCTGATGTACTGGCTACTAGCAAGTGATGCATTTAGTCTGGAGACTGAAGCAAAACATGTCCTATTAATACCCTAATGAACTGGAATTAACACCAGAACCACTGAAAATCACTAGAACATTGCACACTAGTTGCATTTTTTGCCACCTTAGACATTTTGCATTGTGCAGCAAAGGATTTCAAAATGCTATAAAGGTAACTAGGCACATTATGTTATAAGTCACTTCACTTTGCTAGCATGAGCCAGATGCTAATCTAGGCATTAAATGATGTGAGGTACAGCATGTCGATTTATTTCTGATTAGTGCAAAAGTGACTACCATCAGAAGTACATCCTGTGAAAATGTAGTGCATAGTGCCCGCATTAAAAAAGACAGACTTAACGGAAAGACTATGGTTGTATTAAAGCTATTCATAGTGCTTTAAACCACTGCAGCAGTGTTTGACATTGTGCATAGTCACTGCTCTGGCTATAGCTGAGCATGTTAGCTGATTGTAACTAATTTTTCATGCTGCTGAATCAGTTCAATTCATCATCCAACAGATTCGATCAAAAGAATGAATGATTAACAAATGACACATTGCTGCTAGTGATGACTCGGACAGAGTGGGCTGTGGTCAGGTACTGAGGGTATTGAGTGGCAGGATGCCAGCATGAGTGTGAAGAGCCAGGAGAAGCTTAGCCCACAAAGCTCATAAATCACAGCCATGCCTGCTTCTCCTCATATTAATGCAGAGAGCAAATGGGGCTGTGGGTCTGTGTCTACATTTTTCTGGAATGGAGTGGAAAACACTGACTCTCCATTGAGCTGTGACACTCAAACTGGTCCACATAGTCCACATTTTTGCTCCAACCCATCTCACAACATTTTGGGATTGAGAAAAAAAAATTACGCTCCCTGAGTTCCCTTAGGACTGATATGAGAGCCAATGCCCAAAAGAACTTTTTAATTATATTTTATATAAATTATTCACTGAAAGGAAATCAAAAGTAGTTTTTCTGTTGCATCAAAAACATCCCCTTCAAATCTCTTTACATTACTGTGTTTTAAAATTACATTCTAAAGTTAGCATTTCAGATTTTAGGATAGCAACCATACACACTGGTATTACACAGAGCACTAAAACCACTGACAGGTGAAGTGAATAACATTGATTTGTCATTACAATGTCACCTGTCAAGGGTTGGGATATACTGGGCAGCAAGTGAACAGTCAGTTCTTGAAGCTGATGTGCTCAAAGCAGGAAAAATGGGTAAAGTGTAAGGATCCGAGTCACTTTGACAAGGGCCAAAATTGTGACACTTGACGACTGGGTCAGATTATCTCCGAAATGGCATGTTGTGATGTTGTGTGGTGTTCCTACCAAATGTGGTCCAATGAAGGACAACTGGCGACAGGGTCATGGACGCCCAAAGCTCACTGGTGCACATGGGGAGCGAAAGCTAGACTGTCTGGTCGGATCCTACAGAAGAGATACTGAAGCACAAATTGCTGAAAAGTTCATGCTGGCTACAAATTGCATTGTAACTTGCTGGGTATGATGCTGCGTAGCGGCGTAGCAGTCAGAGTGCGCATCCCGTCCACTGCCAAAAGTACATACAATGAGCATGTGAGCATCAGAACGGGACCATGGAGCAATGGGAGGAGGTGACCTGGTCTGATGAATCACATTTTCTTGTGCATCATGTACGTCCGGTTGTGTGTGTGTGTTGCTTACCTGGGGAAGAGATGGCACCAGGATGCACTATGTGAAGAAGGCAAGCCACTGGAGGCAGTGTCTGTCTGGGCAATGTTCTTCTGGGAAACCTTGCATCCTGGCATTCATGTGGATGTTACCAAATTCCCCAGATCTCAGATTGAGCATCTTTGGGATGTGTTGGACAAATTAGTCTGATGCACGGATGCCCCACCATCTTAGGACTTGTATATGTCTGTATTTGTATCGGATACCACAACACATTTTCAGAGGTCTTGTGGCGTCCAGACCATTGTGGACAATTTAACTGTTTTTGTGTTTGGAAAACAATAACATTAGAAAACAGTGTCACTGGCACCATACCACCAGTGTGCTACCACCAAAAAACACACTCACTCTCTGTCCCTCTCTATCCATTCCCACTTTTTCTTCTTTTCTCACCTCCTTCTTAGTGTTCTTGCTCCATTTTGAATGTCCTCCAGTAAGACAAACTGGGATGCAAGAGTCCATGCCAATGCCAGCAGAGCTGGCACAGTTGGCAAAGCAGCACCAACCGGGTATTTGTGTTCAGTCCATTAAGTCCAATGTTTCTTGTATCTAGTCCTGAAGTACAGCACAATGTCCTGCACAGTTTACTCTAGCGCACAGACACACACACACACACACACAGACACACACACACAAATACCAACTCTTTTTAATCAAATTTGCAAAAAGAAACAACTTAAGAATGAACAGGAGGCAAAAATCAAACAACTGGTAAGATTAAAAAGCTGAGATATCTCAGGTTAGGTTCTGACTATGCAGTTTCGAGTGCCCCAATAATTCTGCCAGACCCGTCCAAAGGCCTTGGGTTTAAAACAGTAATGCACGCGCACACATACACCCTCTCACTATAACCCAGTTAATAAAGAAATTGAAACTTAGATAGATTTCTTCCAGCCGCACCCCAGCACATCCATTCATCATTCTGAGGGCCAAATCTTTTCTAAATACCTTGTTAATATCGTTCACACCTCTTTTTTTCTTTCTTTTTAAAATTCATAGCATCCATTAGGGCTTGCTTATAGAATGATTGAACTAAGGCAAAATAAGGGGATGAATTCCTGAAAGTGTTGTACTCCTGAGCAGGCAGTAAACATGGCAATTTATCATTGCGGCTAAATGGAGAATTAGGTGTCTTGTTTTATGAGTCCTGGAGGTGCGCTCTTTTTATTCTGCTAGGCGGCTGCATCTGGAAAGATTAAATTAAAATTCCGCCACAAACGCTGCCGCCGCGCCACGCGTCACCGCTCTCCTGCCTGTCTTTTAAGCTAATTAAGTGCAATTATTTCAATTAGATATCCAGGAAGGAGACAAATAATCATTACTATGTAATCAGTTTGTGCTGTAACAATTTGGGATCTGGCTCATACTGTTGGGCATCATGAAAGTTTAAAAGAGAAACACACACACAAGCTCTCTCTCTCTCTCTCTGTCTGACTCTCTCTCCCTCTGTTTCTTATGCGCACACACACACACACACGCACACACACATAGGCACACATACGCACACACACACATGCACACACTCTCAATCTCTTTCTCTACCCCCACTTCCTATTCTGTACTCAATCACGCTCTCTCTTTCTCTCTCTCTCTCTCTCTCTCGTTCTCTCTCTCTCTCTCACATTGACTCTCTCTCCCTTTCCCCTGTCATTACCTTTTTTTCCTATATTTCCTCTTCTCTCTCACTCTGCTGTTTTATTTATTTATTTCGTAGCTTGGCCTGTGTCCAGTGTCGAAGCAATCCTGAAAGCTGTAATTTTGCCCAACATTCTGCTCCATATAAAGTAATCCCTTTAAAGAGCTGTATTCACATGTGTGCATGCTGTTTTGGCCCTGCACAGATTTTTCAGAAGATAAGAATTACGATCAAATCCCCATGCTGGCTGAGTCTCTTTTTTTTTTCTGTCCGTTGATGGGATTTGGCATATTGGAGAAATACAAGAAATGCTGTTTTCTCTCCTCATTATAGAAGGGCTTAGTTCAGGCTCTGAAGCGCCAGAGTGTTTTGACATGGGCGGCTGCCAAGGCTTCCTTTAGGATAACCGTGATTAAAGAAAGGCTTCTATCTGTTATATTGGATCTGTGGTTTTTCTTTGTGTATGGCTACTGCTTCTCAGTGTGTGTGTGTGTGTGTGTGTGTGTGTGTGTGTAAGAGAATGTGCACATTCCCTTTTTGAGTGTACAGGGTTTCATTTTATTAGCCTTGCTTCAGAACCCCTGTCCACATTTGGCACTAATTAAAGGCTTTTAGACCTCTGTAGTTTCTTCTTTTTACTCGTGTATATGTGTGTGTGTGTGTTTGTGTCTGTGTGTGTGTGTGTGTGTGTGTGTGTGTGTGTGTGTGTGTGTGTGGGACGTCTGTTCTTTGTGTTGAGGCAGGTCAGAACGAGTGAAGGTGAGTACAGACAGAGGGCAAAGTGGAAAAGCTGGCGAAGATGCCACCCTGATCTGAATGTATATGCGCGCCTGTGCGTGTGCGTGTGTGTGTGTGTGTCTGCACGAGACCCCCAGAATGGTCCCTGTCAGCAGGAGTCTGATGTGTGTCTGCTCATGTGTGGAGCACTCATCATGGGCAATTAGGGCTGAGCAGGGGGGCCTGAACCTTCATCCAAGTGTCCTTGAAGAAAAGAGAGAGAGACAGACAGACCGACAGACAAATGCCAAAGTAAGAGCTTTTGGGACATGGAGACCATAGCACGCATAAATTGGACAATACCTCACTTTAAACTGGCCCAGCAGCGCGCTCGTCTAACGTCTTTGTTGTTCTCCTCCTTTGGTTTAAATAGGTTCTCGCCGCAGGGCGATAATCACCATTCATTATTCACACTTCAGACGGTCATTAAAAGTCGATCTAGAAAGCCGCTGATGATAACACCAACAGGAGCAGCTAGTGCAGTCTTTAATATTGTCACAATTTTGCCCCAAATCGATATTTCTCTCTCTCTCTTTTTTTTTTTTTTTTTGCATAGGCTTCGCATTAGCGCACACAGGGAGGGTTTATAAGGATAAAGATCTTCTGCGGCTTGTAGCTGATGATTTATTAATTCCGTGTTCTGCCAGAGCTGAAATGAATCTCCTTTTAATATTTCATACACCACGCGCTCACACATGACATGACGTTACGCTGCCGCGTCTGCCTCTCCATGATGTAGAAGCGAATGCAGAGGGCGACCTTTTTACGCAAAGATAGTTCAGGAAGAATTAAGTGGCTGAAAGGTTAATAAATAATGATAACTAACTTCTCGCACTGCGCGTCCCAGAAGGGTGATGACTAGTCTTCTGGGGATGCGCAGAAAACACTGTATTTTTCTCTAAAGACAGCAGAAGCATAGCTGACGAAATCTAGGTGTTATTTTCTGCTAATAGTAAGCAAAAGACAGGGAAACATGTTCTAAATACTGCAAACATTTCCTTTCCAAAAGGGATGCCGTTTTGCATTGAAGACACAAATTATTCATGAAAACAACAACAAAAACTGAGTAGCTGGTAGCGATTGTCTAAATGTAGTTAGTGTGTTATTTTTCAGTTTAGGCCTCCTAAAAAGCCTGGTAAATGACTGTTTGGGTACTCAGAGTGAGGCGATCACATCTGGTTCAGTAGGTTTGCTTTTCCTGGGCACAGGAAATTAACCTAGATATGCTGTGGTGGTCCCCATGTGGTGTTGTTGTTAGCTTTCTGTTTATTTGTTAGTTCCAGTTATAGCAAGAAGAGCATTAAAGAGTTAATTAGTGAGGGAGCAGCTTGCTTCTGTCTTTGACCTAGTTCTCCCTTCCCTCTTTCTCTCTTCCCCTCCCCCCACCCAGTCTTCTTTCTTTCTTTCTTTCTTTCTTAGGGATAATGTGTGTACTTCATGCTATGAAACAATTTAGCAATGGCTCCTTAACACTTCCTCTAACCGTGTGGTGATGAAAAGGGCTTTGGCTGGCTTTGTTGTGCTCATTCTTTAAACCTATAATCAGGGTTTTATGCACCTTACGCTAGAAGCTAACATTACAAGTGTTTTTGCTTAATTCAGATCGTTCTGCCTTTCCCCTTTGTGTTTGTCAGTGGTCATTAACACACTTCTGCCCTACAAGGACCAACATACATACATTTTGCCATCATTAGCCACTGTAATTAGCCATAGCTCACACACTTCCAACACTTGGGTGGTAATGTGATATGTAGGGGTACTTAAAACATTGGGCATGGATCAGGTATGTGTCCGTTCTTTGATCACATTCAACATTTGTTTAGATCTGATTTGAGAAGATCATATTTTGAGGTTTTTCACAGTCTTTTAATACATGTCAAGTCATAAAATGAATCCGTGAATAAAAGACCTAAAGTGAGAGGTCGGCCCGAAACAATTTTCTTTTTACTCCAAGTGTGATCTGCCAAAACATGTTTGCTCTGGAACTATGAGGTTGTAGTTAATTTATGTAGGTATGTAGTTAATTTGTTTAGCACAGGGAGTCATGCAGAATGCAACATTTTGGTCCTGCTATAGAAGCTGCATTCAAATGCAGCATGAGTGCTTCCTCATGTTGTTTCCGTCAAAAAATTACAACGCAGATTGGCCAAAGTCAAAATAATAAATTGGTTAATTGCTTATTGCCTGTTTGGAGTGAAAATCTGCAGGAGTAAGGGTCAGTTACTTGTTAGCTACGGTAGCCCCATAGCTCCAGTGCAGAATGCCTTGACTGACTGTCCTCATTTGGTGTAAGGGGGAAATTGTGTAAATTTGTCCCATACTAATAAAGATAACAGCCATCTTGGAATGCTGCCAGTAGTAGACTGTGACACGGTCATTGCAGTAACTTATGGGAAGCATGGGGTGGTAGATGCCGACAGACAGGTAATGAGGTAATGTCCACACCTGCCTCTCCCTGTGTGTGTGTGTGTGTGTGTGTGTGTGCTAGTTAGTCCGCAGAATGGTCCAAGAACATTTCTTCCTGGGTTTTGAGATTATACAACCCGCAAAGCCTCAGCTTAATGATCACCCTGTGTCATGTGCAGAAGCAATTGCTCTCATGCCCACACAAAATAGGGCTGGTGTGGGGCATAATGAGAAGCTGAACGAAGGCTTTCTTGATGACTGTGATAATATGGCTTCTGATTGGCTACTTTTTTCACCACATTTCTCTCTTTCTTTTAGGTGTTTTCTGTGACACTGCCAGAGCTTTATTATGGAAAGCAGATGTGGAGGAGCTGTGGTGAGTGTTCTTTTAATCCCGAATCCTTCGAGCAGTGTGCGCTCCTTTTGACTGCGTTTCTATCAGAAATTGCGAACCGAAATGGCTGGATACAAAACCACAGTAGGCACCCTTAGAACATGCCATCTGAAATTTTGTTTTACATTTTTTTGTTCCATAGAAAGTTTCACTGCTGCGCTGCTTTGGTAATATGATTCCACTCTATTACAAAGAAAAAAGAAAAACGCATCACGTTTGCTGAATGTAATGGAATGTGGGTGACCCCCGGCACCTCTGTGTGGATTTAACTTCACCCTGTCACGAGAGACTGAGTGTTATCTCTGTGGCCAAGTGCTATTGTATTAGAGTATCTAAGTGATTTCTATGATTATTGTATTTTTCTCCAGTCTGCTGTCTATAACCTCCAGTGATGAGTAACTAACCTGAAGCTGTGACACAGTGAGTCAAGGTCAAATGGGCTCAATCTGCGCTGTACCCTCACAGTCATACTGTATGACCAACAAGCAATTCACTTTTCCCGCTGCAGCTGAATGCAGCCGAACCTCTAGATGCCACTTTATCCCTGCGTCATTTAATAGCTACATTTAGTATCTATTTAACTTTAGAAATAGATGCTCAGAGCAAAGTGCTCTGAAAAATTCTGAAAGCAGTGCTATAATAGCGAATAGCATTTGAAGTATTTTTCCAACACATTTTTGGCTCCCTTTTGTGTGCAGCACTTGCTGTTTGTTCAGCACAGACACGAATACGGGGGAAATAGACTTTTATTAGTGATTTTGGCAACACTATGGTTATCTGCCTACACTATTTTTGTCTGCTGTCTCACCCTGTAATTTTTGAGATATTGACACCGAACCAACTCCAGAATCTTTCAATATTCACTAAGATTGAATACAAGATTGTGCCTGAATACAGCTTTATACAGGAACTTTGCGACCTCAGGTTTGTACACCTCTCTTGTGGCATCATGTGCACAGCCAACATTCTCGCAACCACCTGGAATACCGCAGCACCATAGCAAGCACCTTGAATACAAAATCAAACTCCTAGTGACATTCCATCAACCTAAAAGAAAGTATCTGGTGCACCATAGCAACTCTCTGAGACATTATAGCAACCACATGCAATACAAAGCAACTGCTATGAAACAGTTTAACAACCATCCGGATTACAACACCAACTAGTAGCACAATAACAACCACATGGAATACTATAGTAACAGAAGAGTAATCCCCTACAGTCACCTAAAACACCATAACAACCATCTAGCAAAACTCTAGCAAGAGTTACTTGAGCTGGATAATCACACTGCATTTTCTGCAGGATTTTCTTTAATATAAATTTCTAATGTAACTGGAAACTTGGGCTAAAGAGTACATTATCTGGTTTGTACTAGAAACATTTTTAAATTACTGGAATAATGAATCTTTACAAGCAATCATTACCATATATCTTGCATATAAACTGCAATTGTCTCTTTTTGTAGATTTGTATGACTATCTTAGTTTTCAACTCTTAAATTCTGTATTGATGCTGACTTTTTATTGATAGAAAGATATGAAATATATGGAAGTTAAAAACTCTCGCCTCTGCTTACGTCTTTTAAAGCAGATTTGGAGAGACAAGTGCAGGTCAAACACTGAATCATGTCTAGTGTATGAATATTTAACTTTTATTATCTTGAAAGTGCCTAGCTTATGTGTAACCGCAAAGGTGTGTGTTATTGACCAAGTAGAAAGGAATCAGAGAGGAACAGAGCACACAGAGAATGCTTTATTTGTGTTGCATAATTCAGCACTTGAGAAAATGATGAAACTGCCACGTCTGACACTTCGCCATTAATGCTGTGAGCTGTGTGGAACAGCATTGACAAGTGAGGCTGGATCTAAGGTGCATCTTGCAGTGGGAGGGAGGAAAAAAATCAAAGGAAACTTGAAAAAATATTAAGGAACTACATTAGGAACTGAAGTCATCCTAAATCTCTTGCATGCTTGGCATCTCCAGTCCCTCCAGACATGACTATATCAAATATCAATATTAATACATTTAGAGCTGAAGAGAATGAATTTAATAGCTCTCAATATCAGAAAACCTGGTGAATTCTGCTAAGTTGACATATTGATTGCTAAACTAGTGTGTGCTCTTTGGATGTGCTCATTTGAGATCTCCCTGAGAAATGTTGTATTTATGATGAGTAATGAGGGGTCTCTGGGGCAGGGGGGTCCCTTGTATAGTTATGTTTGAATCTTTCACTGATTTGTTCACTGAGTTTTTGTATGGTGGTCCCTAAAGTGCGGCATGTATTTTGCTCTTTATTTACTATTATTAATAATAATATTGGACTGAGGAGTGAATGATCTGAAATTAGAACACTGTTCTGGTCACTAAGCCAATTTGCAGGCCACGTCGTAGCCATTCCGCCAGTGGAATGGAAATGGACGCATCAGATGTTAGTAATATAAATCAATCCAGTGTTATAAATCTAATTAATATTATTATTATGAAATTAAATTAAAATATTTTGAATTTTTTTAAATGAATGAGAACTCAAATTCTTAAAATTCATGGTTGATCAGAGGGAAAAAGAGGGATCTCCTGAACAGTGTGAAATTGCTTTTTATGACTACTGTGAAACAGGGTTTTTAAAAAAGCGAGGAAAATGGTTTTCCATGATATGGACCCTTTAAATGTGATTGATTTTACAGGGCTAAATGTCATACGCGTCACAACACTTTGCTCGTGTGTGTAAGGTGTGAAGGGGGCGGGGGGGGGGGGGGGGGGTTTGTGGGGGGTTTCGGGGGGGGGGGGTTTAATGTCTAAGGGGGCCAAGTACTTTAAAAAGTTCAAAAGGATTTCCTCC
>JBBPCZ010050988.1:0-12844 GCA_037974445.1 Brycinus macrolepidotus
ATATATGTATTGGTAAATAATAAATATAATAATAAATCTAAATATTTAGAACATTTATTTGAGTAAAAATGTATTTGAGCGTAAAGAAAATCTACAAACAACTGTAACAAACATATTGAAAAAAACTGTTTAGGGGGATGTGATAAAGTGTCAGTGAAGTTAATAAAAGGGCAGTATAGAACTTTATTTCTTGTACGTTAATTCATATCTCCACTATTCCCTTTTCTGTGTGTGGGTGTGTGGGTGTGTGTGTGGGTGTGTGTGTGTGTGTGTGTGTGTGTGTGTGCGTGCGTGTGTGTGTGTGTTTGCACTATGTACAGGAGTAGATGATGGAGCAGACATCCCTCGGGACATGGTGGTGGGCATCTATGAGAGAATTCAACAGAGAGAGCTTCGCTCCAACGAAGACCACGTCACTTACGTCACCAAAGTGGAGCAGAGCATTGTGGGAATGAAGACGGTGAGGCCTTTTTCCTCCACATACCTTCTCCACTGAGATTGAGGCGTTGTATCAACAGGACCAAGCTGGCATTTAATCCACAGCTTGGCAAAGTAGTGTGATGATGCCATACCACTTTTTGATCATGTTCACGCCACTTATTCAAAATAATAATAATAATGATAATAATAGCAATCTCCACTTTCACTAATTACATGTACCACTGATTCATAAACATAAAAAACAATCACCCTTGGTGGTACAAACAATTTAAAACTTAAGTTCCGCTTGGAGGTGGGACATTCCCCAGACTGTGTTATAACCACGATAGTGATTATAATCTGCTAAACATCAGCCCTTCACAAACCAATATTTATGTAGTTGATCGCAGTTTGTTACTACACCATGCATGTTTTAACTTTATATTTGTATTTTACTGTTATCCTCGTGTGCAAAGATTTATTTCAAGATGTTAGCTAGCAAAGTTAACAGTCCCAGCAGACCTCGATAGTTTTATTTAAACCAAACAGCCCTGAGGAAGGTTGGTGTCCATGGAAATAGCTTTAAAAAGGTTAAAAATCCATATAAACAGCATTAAGGAAGATTGATATCCACAGAAACAACCAAAAAGAAATTTGGTGTCCATAGAAATGTCCATAAAAAAGTTTGCCGTCCACAGAAACAGCAAAAAGAAAGATGGTGTCAATTGAAGTAGGTGCGAAAAAGGTTGGCGTCCACCGAAACAGCTATAAAGAGGGTTGCTCTCCGCAGAAAAGTTGAAAAGATGGATAATGTCCATAGAAACAGCCGTAAAGAAGGTTGGTGTCAATGGAAAAATGCCACAAGGAAGGTTGATGTCTAAAGAAACAGCCAAACAGATGATATACACTGAGACAGCCGTAAAGTGGGTTGGTGTCCAGAGAAACAGCAATAGATTGTTGTCTATAGCAGTAGGCCTAAAAAATTCCCCCCAGGAGTTGCAACAGCCTGAAAAATGCGTACCACTAATTTCAAACACAACTTATGAAATGTTATCTTCCACCTATCAGTTGTGGGTTAGTGATTCTGTCCTCTTTGTGTGAACTGTCTGTTATGTCTCACTCAGGCTGTTTGATTTAGTTAAAAGTGCAGTCAGTAAGAGCATTGAATCAAATCTGTGTAATAGCATAACAATTACCATGATTTAATACAGACAGACACCAGAGGAGCATTTTCTAGCCGTTCCTGATCAAGTGGGAGAAGTTTAAAGTTATTTACATAGTTACAAAATAAATTACATTCACATTCAATTTGCATTATGCATTAACAGGTTCATTTGTACATTTGTTTCCTGTGTGGTTAGTGTAACAGAGTAGGTAAAACCACTGCTCTCCACACACCGGACTGGGTTTCAATTCCCTGCTCATCACACTACACCAACAAGACTCCTAATGTTACGTTTGTCTTTATCTATGACCTGATTAAAATGTCTAGCCTCTGTAGATAAGTCCAAATGTCCATTTTATAAAATCACTACTGGGCAAAAATGCAAAGGATAGTTTTCTTTCAAATCAAACCAATATATAATAAAATTATTAATTTTCTACTTGCAGACTCAAAATGGTTGTGACTCACTGGTTGTGACTGAAAATTCTCATTAACGTTATTCTTCTGACTAGAAGGTTAATATTCACTTTTGGATGGTTTGCATGTACCAGCTGTTAATGAATGCTTTAGGTGTATACCCCTAGTGTCTTCTTTATATTCCAACTTGCCTCTACAGCCAGTTAAATCCACCGTTCAAAACTAAAATTCAAAACATACAGCACAATTTGATTGGTCAATTTCATATGGTGCCATATGGTTTGGATGGAGACCACCACTGTAATGAATCCCTCTTTGCATTCAGGATACATATTGGGCATTTGTACTGTTCCAATCATAAAAATAGAATTACAGAGTCATTCTGAGGGCACTACAGTCTCCCACAATGCACTCACAATTTGTTGTGATCTGTAAAGAATGTATAATGTGCATTACGAGTCTCCTGTGAGTCTCTCATGAGCATGAAAGTGATCTGACTCTCTTAACTCTAATACAAAACACTGCAAAAACACCAGCTCGCTACATTTAAAAACAAAGACCTAACGTTTTATTGCCTGTTGTTCATCACACAGCAAAAACACACTGCTAAATGTAGGTTATGGCAGTTCTGAACAAAGAATTAAATGTATATCTTAGTCCAAGTTTCATACTTTTTCCCCAGTCCTCACTGCCGGCAGTTTTCAGAGCATTTTTCAGATGTTTACAGCTACGAAAGCAGCTATTTCAGCCTTGCTCAGGCATCTGCCATTTTTGTTTTTTGTATTTGGTGAATAGTTATGCAAGTTGATGAGTTAATTTATGCAAGTTGTATGAGTTCATTTACTGTTTCATGCATTTTACTGATATTGAGGAAGCTAAATAGTTATATTTTAGTATAACTATTTAATATTATATTTAATATAATATATATTGAATATAATATATAATACAGTATTTGTTCATTCACTCTTTCATTTTCTGTAGCCGCTTAATCCTCACTAGGGTTGCATGTACCCGGAGCCTATCAGTGGGCACACCGCAGATAATACAATACATTGTAATAAATATAGCTGTTTAATATAATATATTTATATATTCATGAGGGAGCAGGGATGCATTTCAATTACAGCCCCAATAGTCACAGAGGACAGTTGTGTTATTGCAGGTAAAAATTAAGCACAATGTACTATTAGCATTTAAATAGCAACATTTGTGTTCTTAAAGTAATAGTTGAAAAAACGAATTTACAGTTTTTTTCAATTACCCCTCAGTCAACCACGATGTCTAGTGTTCAGATTTTCCTGTTTTTAAGTTCAGCACTGGAGCTACAAGACTAATATTGCTAATAACCCATAGAAGTCAATAAAACTCATCATCGCAGACTTGCTGATGTGACAAAATGTTCAGTGCTGGCTCACAGTAAATTTTATACTTTATTGTATACACTATACTTTTTTAAGGACTGCTGTTTAGAATCCGCTCTTTGAACAGTTTCTCTGCCTGTTTCAATTAAGTGAGGAATAATTCTTAAGAAATTATAGCATGCTTTTGTTAACGCCATTCATAACTGTGCTTCACACACACACACACACGCGCACACACACACACACACACACACGCGCACACACACAAATGCCCTGTTATTACAACGCACTCTTCTAGATAAATCCAAAGCAACTGATTACCAGTCCACTATTCCATGATTAAAGCACACAGGTACAATAAATCCTCTTAAGCGGGCGCGGCTTTACAGAGCCTGCTAACAGAGATGCAGAATCATAGGCCAAAGAAGATATTAATGTGGCTCTTACCAAGGCTGGAACACAAAAATGACTTCCATGGCCTCCCAAGCAGGTTTCTGATTAACCCTTTAAAATCTAGTCTTAAATGCTTATTATTTAGTAACTGCACTGACTAGAGTGCAAAGTAGGTGAATTGTTCTTAGGGTACACTGTAAAACAACTTAGAAACAAAATGCTCGGCTTTAAACTTTAGATATTTTTTCTCTTTTACAAAACTGTTGCCAATGTGAGATGGAAGTCAATTCATACGCATTAGATTCACTGTGTTTCTTACATTATCATTTCCATTCAGTAACTGCCTCTTTTAGCACACCAGCCAGTTGCTGACTCGTGTGTATTTCATGCTTTCATCATGCCTGTTAGTAATTTTTTTAATTCTCCATGCATCAGTCATGTAAGTGGGCTGTTACTGTAAGAAGCCATTCTGTTTCCCAAGAATTCCAGCTATCAATCGCAAGTGCAATGAATTGCGCCTTCCCCAGCTCTCACTAAGCATTGCTTTTGTTTCTTCACTCCATCTGCTTGAAATTTTGTGCCATTACTTGATCACATATAACCTCGACTGGAACCCTGCCCTCGATTGGAATCCTGTGGTTTTGTCACTGATCACGGAGCTGTTCGCTTTCTCATTGAGACAAAGACGCTGTGAGCCAAACTGCTGAGTCTTCAGTTTTGGTTCAGGACTGTTACATCACTACATGGAATGGTGGGAAAGTCTTTATTTTTACATTCTGCACAAAGGGGTTTAAACTTTGAGCTTATTTACTTACTGCCATTCTAATCTCAAGTTAAATGGAAGTCTGAACTTGCACTGAGGAAAGACAAAGCGCTTTCTCATTTAGACGGATAGTGGCAATGAGGGGAATGTGAACACACTTCTAAAGATAAATGAATACCTGTCACTGAATGGGCATTGATTAATAGAAGTGGCTCCGCCCATATTTGTCTTTGTGTGTGTGTGTGTGTATGTGTGTGTGTGTGTATGTGTGTGTGTTTGTGTGTGCGTGTGTGTGTGTGTGTGTGTGTGTGTTTGTGTGTTTTGCTAAACAAATAATTTTGCATATTCATAAAAGAAAGTGATACATAGAGAGAGAAATGAGAGCAGAATTAGAGACAATAGGAGAGAAAGAAAAAGCAGAGAGAGAAAGAAAGTGAATAAGAGAGAGAGATCCAATCACTCATGCAAACAAAACATGAAAGTGACCATTCTGTCATACGTGAACACACCACAGCACACAATGTGAACAGCACGAAATTCTTCCTCTGCATTAAACCCATTCACCAAGTGAAGCAGTGGGCAGCCAGGAACACAGCGCCCGGGGAGCAGTGTGTGGGGACGGTACCTTGCTCAAGAGTACCTCAGAGGTGCTTAGGGGTCTTGGGATTCGAACCCACGAGCTTCCTGATCGCAGGGCGGACGCCCTAACCATTAGGCCACCAGCTGCCCCAGGACACAAGAATCTCCTGTCCAATTCTGGATCCTCCACCCTGAAAAACTCTTTTGCTGAGGGAAGAGCTGTAAGCAAGCATGCATCACTGAAGACACCTGGTGCGTCCAGAAGGCTCAAGAAATGTTGCAACAGACAGGAGCACTCTTCTTGTCAAGGATTGTCATGAGATCCTTGGCCACTGGACTCACCACTTTGAGACGCTCCTCAACCACACTAACCCTGTTGATCTTCATATCCTCAACAAATTTTCTGATCTTCCAGCAGTTCTTCCTGTCTACATTCCTCCACAGTTCTTTGACACCCACCAGGGTCTTGAAGAACAACAAAAGTACAGGACCTGATGGCATCCTGGCAGAGGTCTACAGTCATGGGGAGGGGGTAGCTTCTCACGCGCCACCTATACCTCCTGATCACAAACATCTGGAAGTCTGAGATCTTGTTGCAGGACTGGAAGAATGCCAACATTTTGGTCATTTACGAACAAAAGGGAGACAGGGCACTTTGTGCAAATGGCTGCGGAATCTCTTTGCTCTCTGTTTCAGGGAAAGTACTGGCAAAAGTTGTGCTCCACAGACTGGTGGAACACATTACGGAAAGTGCTCTCTCAAAAACACAGTGTGGTTTCCGGAAGTCCAGACCTACTATTGACATGATCTTTATCTCAAGACAGCAACTAGAGAAAAGCAGGGAACAGCACAAAGACCTGTACATAACATTCATCGACCTCAGCAAAGCCCACGTTACCATAAAGCGTGAGAGCTTTGGAAACAGCTCTCCGAAGCTGTGGTGCCACCCAAGTTTCTCACCATCCTGCAGCAACTGCATGATGGGGTAGAAGTCAGAGAGAACTCCCCTCAGGAGTCAAAGTCCTTCAAAATCGATGTTGGGGTGAAACAAGGCCATTAGTCTTGTTCACTATCCTCCTGTCAAGCGTTACC
This sequence comes from Brycinus macrolepidotus, assembly GCA_037974445.1. Classification (NCBI taxonomy): domain Eukaryota; kingdom Metazoa; phylum Chordata; class Actinopteri; order Characiformes; family Alestidae; genus Brycinus; species Brycinus macrolepidotus. Next base: position 6,194 of record JBBPCZ010050988.1, read on the forward strand.
CATCTATTCCACCATCCCCTTGGACACAGAGGTGGAGTTCATAGAGGGTTCCTTAACAGAAGTCTGTTTAACATCTGACAGCTCTAGGTCTACAAAGACAAAGTTCTGTCAAATGAATGCCAGTACACAGATAAATGCACTGTTTTGGCACATAGCCCAGAGTTCATGTAGCATGCCATAAATGCAGTCTCTATGCTACAACAGTTCTTTGGTCTCTAGGTCAAAATTCAAAATCTGAACTCACAATCCAACCTCCTTCACCCCCCCTCTTCCGAATCTGTGGTGTTCCACTCAAAGTAGTGGGCTCCCTTGACAGCGAAATAAACAGCGACATCAACAAAGCACTGTCAGTCTTTGAGAAAGTCCACAGAAGAGTTTTTGAAAACAAAAACAGAACCAAGTTTGCTGTATACAGTGCGGTATGTGTCTCCACTCTGCTCTACAGCAGGGCCCATACAGATGTCATTTGACAAACTTGGAGGCCTTCTACATCTGATGACCTCAAAACATCTTCAGCTTGTTCTGAGAAGATTTAATTTGCTCATACTGAGATCCTTTCCACAGCTAGCTCCATCTGTGTGGAAAAAGCGGTGTCTAAAAACATCTCTGCTGGATAGGGGATAATATGCCTGACCACCGCCTACTCCACCAAGCAACTCAGCGATGCAAAACGGGTTGCTGGTGGGAAAAAGAGGTGCTGTGAGGACTATACCAAAGATGTCCAGAACATAAGTCCTACTCAATAGATCAGCCTGACAAGTCATCTGTGTTGGGGCAGCTGAATAAATACATCACAGTCCACAGTCACATCATGAGACCAACATTAGCTGCGTTCAGACCACCAGACCATCTGTCCATCAGACATGAAAGTCAGGAAGTGTGTGTGTGTGTGTGTGTATTTGTGTGTGTGTGTGTGTGTGTAAAGCGGACAGTCCCTTGTCATAGGTGTCACACACATCAGTCAAGAGCATTCATTACCATATAATACAGACACACATGAACACACACACACACACACACACAGGATTTTTGCCAGCTAATGAATACCTCAGCTCTGTTTAGTTTAGTCATCACACACACCTCACACCACCTCACTGCCTCACTGCACATGCAGAAAGCCTGGCTGAAACCTGCCTCCAGTCAAACATACCGTGTGTCTTTACTGACCACGCTTGTCACTGATGCCCTTCACTGGCTGCTGCACAATGAGCTCATTTGGATTGGCTATTAGAACGCTGTCAGAAATGATGCACTGAATGAACTTGATTCATCATTTCCACTTGAATATCAGCAAACAAATAAAAGCCAGGTGAACTGAAAAATGTAATATGTTTTATTCATGTGGAAGTGATATACACATTTGAATCAAGTTAATACAATGCATTCTTTTTTTCAGTTGCAAGCTAAGCCAATGAGCTCTTTATGTATTCATCCATGGATCGGTACGAGTTTGTTCATGATACTCAGTCTTTTCCATCTTTATCTTACAGAGACTGCTGCAAAATATATAGCCTTTTTTAAATGAACATTATTTGTATCGTCGTGAAATAATAGTACTTTAGCATCACCAATTTAGGCTGAAGTTATTAAGAGTGTTTCAGCCCAGACCTTTTTTTTTTTTTAATGAGGGGTTGCCGAAAAGGATAGCCAGTCAGAACAGGGCTTGCTTATATATATATAAAGTCTTAGGCAGAAAGAAAAAATCCTGTGTAAATGTAAGAGATGAAGAGAGGTACCCAAGAGGTTGGTTGCTTTGGCGAATAAGTCAGCACACACATACACACACATACACACACACACACACACACACACAAACACACACACACACACCCATTATACCTCAGGGGAAAAATAGAATAGAAAAACAAGACTTGGGTCCTTTAAAATATATTAGAGCTCACTGGGTCAAGCATGGGTCAGCTCTGTGTACAAGCATGCATGTGCCTGCATCATTTTTTTTGTAAAAAATATCCCTAGAATGTTGAATAATATGAATGTTTTGATATTATGAAAGCATTCTACTTTCTACCACAAGGTTTTTTTTAACAAAACCTGCAGCTTTATTAGAAAAGGGGAACATCCTCAAAACAAATCTTTCGGTTGACGTGGTTAAGGTGAGGGTTGGCTTCAGTGTAGCACAGCAGAGTTACACACAGAAATGAAGAGAGGGAGAGACAAAGAGAGAGAGAGAGAGGGCCCATCTGTAGTGCCACATTTTGGATTAAATCCATTTAAATCATCTAAATCTCTCTTTGTTCCCATTTGTTGAATTTGAGGAAGATGTGCTGTCCCGGGACCTAGACTGAACCTCACCTTATGTCACAGCTACCTATTTTTCGTTTAGTTTTGATTTTGGCAGAACAGCAGTTTGTGGAGTTTACTGAGCTCCATCGTTTTTGGGCACAGTTTGAGTGTCCTTCATTTGAAAGTTAATAAAACTCCACAGTTATTCAGCATTCCCTGGGGGCATTTGATCAAATGTAGCCAGGCACTGTAATTTGTAGCCATGCTGTATCTTGTGAGAAATGTAGAATTGGTCAAATTGGCATAGAGTGTGGTGTTATATTGGTTTAGAGTGCTTTTCTTTGATCCCGCATAGTCACCAACTGCAATTTATGTTTCAGGAACATGCAAAAAAGTGTTGAAGTATTTCGTGAAAAAGTATTTCAGCTGTCAGCCTTAGTTGGTCTATCCATTCTCCAACTGCAAATGCATTCCTCTATAGCAACTGTTGCTGTAAGGGGTAAGCTTTACAGTTTTTAACCTAGTGATTAATTCTGGTAAATAGCTTTTGACAAAATATTTGCAAATTACAGATGTTCTTACCCAGAGCGTCCGATAGTTTTAATCATGTTACAGATGTAGATGAATGTACCTTCCATAGAAAATGTTCTTCGTGTTACAACATATTATCCCAATGCTAAAACATTAGTTTAGCAACATTTAACATGCTGTGATATAAGTAAACAGGTGGCGACTATAAAGAAATAGTTAATCAGAAATTGTAATGTTTTACTTACCCACATGTCAATCACCAAAAACATTTTTAGATTCCAAATTTAGTTTAGTTCATAACTAGATCTACAAGGCTACAATTTCTAATAAACACTAGAAGTTAATAGTCACCCAAAAAGTTAATGCAATTACTTCCCCAAAACTCAATCTGCATACCCCTCAAACCACATCCAGCTCCTCATTAAGGTGGCACAGACTTGAAGATGTGTTTTAGGGTAGAGGACGACTTACTCTGAGCTATAAGATGAGCAAAACATCACCACTACAGTTAGCTGTTTTAGTTACAGATTCTTGCATATTTATGAACGTTGTTGCTGCAAAAATTGATTGTAGTTCAGCACTTCTAATCCTAAAGTGGACTGTGAAAACAGACCCTGTTGTATAAAAAGGCTTCCCAGCTTTAGCTCGTTGTTTATAGCTCACAGCTTCAATAAAGAGCTGGATGCGGTTTGAGTGGGTTGAGAAAAGTTTTAGGGATGTACTTACTGAAATGATTGTGTGACTACAGACTTTCACTTTTAGAGAATGTTCACCTTTCTTTTTTTCATGGCAAATAAACAAATCACAGATATGACACAAACAAATGTTGTTTAATATCTGAACATCCTGGATTCATGAAACATACCTCAAATAAATAAAATTAAATCATGCTAACAGTCAAATTTCCCCACTCATTTATGATCTGCATGTCAGGTAAAGGACCCAGGAAGATGGTAACTATTACCTCAACGGTCCGTGCACAGGTGTACATTGACATTTTCAACACTTTTCTATTTCCATTGACAGAAAATAGGTTTGGTGAGAATGAAGTAATTTTTCAAGATGATGTTATATCTCACCACAGAAGAAAAAGTATTAAAGCTTTGATCAGCTCAGTGACATGACCAGCAGACAGTCCAGAACTTAATGTGTTTGAAAATTTATGGTGGAAATTAAAAAATGTCTATGATGGGGCTCCATTCCCCAAGTTGTTCTGTCAACCACTCTTTGAGAAGGTTGGAACCAGTTTGATGGAAAATGTTGTTCTTCATTAGTGAAGTTCATACCTCAAAGTGTTCTGGCCCAAAGAGGAGCTATAAAGTACCAAATTGTGATTTTTTTGTTGATAATTCCATAATTCCATAATTCTCTCCGTATTAAATGATTCCATTATGTACCTGATCTGAAAAACATTTTCTTCTAATTCAAATGTAACTAAATTTTTTGAGATACATGTCATGAAGCAAGAATGTTTAGCTATTAAACAAAAACTGTTTTGTGTTGTTTCTGTTGAGGTGGACTCTAAACTGGACTCTAAACAAGTCTTGGCTGACCAACTTCATTTGGGAAAAGTGGGAAATTGTGTATATCTGATGATTTTCCAAACTATTCCTCTAAATTGAACAGTCATAACCTAGGTTTTCAGTAGACAGACTTGGAGGGGTTTGTCCTATTGTTGGCATATGATATTTGAATTCTGGTGGTACCATAGCCAAAGAAGTCAGTAATTATTAACCATCTGTTCACTAATGCCGATAAATCTACAGGTCATCAATACTGGCTGATAGTAGCAGCCAGCTGATATAGTGGTTGTGCTCTAGAGGAGGATATAGAAGAATTTCCTGTTTTGAGTAGAAGGGAATATACATAGTCTTACAGATAAACCGGTAAAACTGTGGAATATTCCTCGTATGAAGTAAAAGAATTGTCCTTTAAATAAACAGAAATTTTCACTCACGAGTGTATCCAATGTAATTACATGACTCAAAACTGAAATTGATTTACATGTATATATACACATAAATACATTGCATGCATTGTTAAAATGAAACACACAGTTATTATAGAGAGTTCATGTAAAAGGGGACCACCGAATTTCCTGTGGAAGAGACTTACATTATTCCTTAGAGTTCGGTTACCTGCAATGGAGCCATAGATTCAATATTTGTGGGCTAGGCTATGATTCCCTGCTCTTTCTCCTATGTGTGTGTGTGTGTGTGTGTGTGTGTGTGTGTGTGTGTGTGTGTATGCGCAGAGACTATAGATCTCCCATCAGCGTCTCGCTACATTGGTCGCCTTCACACCACTGTTTGTCTTGTTCTCTCTCTCCTTCTTCCCTCACAGGCCTCCCTCTTCTCTCCCTCACACACAGGCCTGATTGTAAGATTATTACCCCCAGAGAGAGTGTGCAGGGGGGGCTTAAAGCAGAGATGGAGTGAGGGAGAGAGTCAGAGTCAGGCTCAGATGTGAGAGTTCTCTTAGGGAAGCCAATGGAGCAGGGAAGGATCAATGTTCCCAGTCCACGCTTTCTTTAACAGCGACTCTCGTTTTCAACAAAGTCTCTCATTGCGTGTCGCCTTAGCACTGCTTCATCTCTGCCGTTCTGTCATTCAAAATAAAATTATAGCTCTTGTCTTATCTATTATTACAATTAGTCTGTCTTAATTGTATTGTTACTGCAGCTCATTGTTGTAGAGCTACCAGCTAATTGTCTTTATAGCTGGGGCTATAATTGCATCTACTGCAATATTAAGCCTTTAACCCTTAGACGTCTAGAAGTATTATCTATGTTTTGCTATACTATTAAAATGCAGTAACAAAACTCCATAATTAATTAAAAAATTAGCAACATAATTGCATTAAAATGCAATTACACCATTCTATAATTACAGTTAGTTCCATAATGAATTACAATTACATTCAATTGACTTTCTGTTTTGACAGCTTCATGGCTGCATTCATAGCTTCATTCTACAGACTCTAACTCTGAAATGTTCTAACTACACTTAGGTGGGCTTGTAATTCACTTAAAAAGTATTTGAGGAGAAGAACTACCAAACTCTTCTGTACACTGGCCCCCGAGGACCAGAATTGGGCACCCCTACACTACACTATAGAAACCAGCTAGTTTCCAGCTATTGGCTTAATAAGGCTGAAAAGAAAAGTTAGACCCAAAATCAAATTTGCACAATTTTCCACTCACCCCAGAAGCAGGCGATTAACCAAGATGTGTTTGGGTTGGGAAATGTTCTGGGAATGCATTACTACAAAGCTAAATTTGGACACAAAACATGCTTAGACTATTCGGTTGCTTCGGGGAAAATTGTGTAAATCTGATGTTTCTCTGAGCCATTCTTTAAATAAGGATAAAAAATTGATACTTAACGTATTGTGCAGAGGTTGTATAATACACAAATCAGTGCTCTGGAAAATGCCTAATTCTTTCTAGTTATGGCTTAATAAAATAGTAATGAGCAGCCAGTTTATTAGCAGCTATTAAAGTATTGAGATGTAATAAAAGCATTATAAGCACACCTTAACCTTATTCAAATTAAAAAGAAAACCTGACAAAAAATGGTAAAAATGTAAAAGATTTTTTTTTCTATTCACAAATTATTATTCCACTAAAATAGAAGTTAAAAATGAATAATATTTGAAAATAATATAATAATTCTCACTAATGGCAGAAAAAGAAGTGCCACTACTGAGGTTTAAATCTCAGCTGTGAATTTGTGTTTAAAAAGCTGGGTTTTTTTTTTTTTCCATGTCTCTCAGGCCACATGTTGCCAGCATTAGATGCTATAGTTTACATATACATATATGTATATATTTTACAATACAGATGTCCATATTTTATATTTATATTTCTAGATTGTA
>JBBPCZ010051010.1:0-12843 GCA_037974445.1 Brycinus macrolepidotus
TCTATCCACTTTCTGCCGTGACAATGCAAATTTCCCACTTGTGGGACTAATAAAGGTTTATCTTATCTTATCTTATCATCAACTTTAACCGCTAGGAACTCTCTTAAGATTGTATAAAAGTCAGTGTGTTCTGAAAACTGCTCCTGATGCATTTAGAGTATGCATAAGAATTCCACGGATTACTCCAAATTTCTGCATAATTCAGTTGTTTAAAATATAAACAAAGTAATTGTAATTCAGAGTGGTTAAAAGCAAAATTTACCAGGTCAGAGTTAGTTACAACCAGACGTCTGAAGCTTTGTTATTTATTAAACACAATGGCTATAAATATACTGCTTGATGTCTGAGACATTGTTTTATGATTTTTACAAAAGCATTTTGGGCCTAAATCTATTTTAAAATAGGTACAGGGCATAGAGAGGATTTTATTTATTTATTTATTTATGTATTTAAATATTGTCACAATTTTTACTTTTTCAGACATTTGATAAAGTAGAACAGTTAACAAATAACAGTGTCACATTTAACAAACTGTATAAAAAATTATGAATACAGTGATTTGTAAACAGTACAAAAGTACAGATCTAATTATACTCTCTTTAAAATCAATCATGTGGTTGGCCAGTGTTTAAGTACTGATAGTATCCATAAGAAATGTATTGAGATGTAATCATCTAATACTTTTGAGCTTTTACAACTTTTCGTGGTGTCATTCCAAGCAAGGCAGCACAGAACGTGGCAGATGCACTCATTTGAAGAAGTGTGTCACTCCACAGAAGTCTAATGTCCACTATGGACACTAGATTCTGTGGACCACATTCATTTTTCTCTTGTTTCCAGAAATGTCAGAGAACTTGTCGTAGCTTATTTACATCCCCAAGAGATACACCACTGCTATAGGTAACATGGTGTGCCACTGAAACTAAAAATCTAGTGGAATGCCCCACAGAGTTCAAAATGTCTGGTGTAACAGTTTCTTAGTTTAGACCTCAGAAAAGACTGCTCCTTTACATCCTAAGGTTGCTTCCCTGAGGTTTGCTTTCTTATCTGCGTTACCCAAGATAATAAAACTCACAGTACAATGTTAAGCAAATGTGCAAACAATTCAAAATAATTCACTTCTTGTATTTATATTCTGTTGTCGATTGACTTTGAATTGCTAGAGTGCTCTGTTTTATTATATTTGTCTTTTTAGAGAAAATGGGGACATCAAGTTCTTGACAAAAGGTGATAATAACTCAGTAGATGACAGAGGCCTATATAAGCGAGGGCAGCACTGGCTGGAGAAGAAAGATGTGGTGGGAAGAGCCAGAGGGTAAGCGCGAGTTTAGCTTTTCCTGAGGTCTCCACACTGAATTAACTATCATTATTAGACATTTTTAATGACTGTTTTACCTGAAGTGTTCTTAATCATTTTTCCCTCTGAAGGTTTGTGCCCTACATAGGAATCGTTACAATTTTGATGAATGATTACCCTAAGTTTAAGGTGAGCACTATCTGCATAAATAAATTATGTTTCATGGGTTAAGTGCAGTTTCATGTTAAATACACATTTTAACATTTTGATGATGTTTCCTCTTTTTTTTGTAGTATGCTGTTCTATGTATGCTGGGACTTTTTGTTTTGGTACATAGAGAGTGATGGTCCTTCACCAAGAACGACATGACAAGACAAACCACAACGTGAAACCCTTTTGTGGGCCAGTTTTTTGCTAAAATGTTAAATATGCTTGTGGAAACCATGCACTTGTTAATACGGTTCAAGGCTATGTTAATTCTGTAAAACTCAGTGATCCAGAGAGCAGTAAAATTGTCAATACAATTGTTTGTTAATTTTGTCATGCCATACCAAACCAATTTTGAAGTTCATCTCTTTCCTTCCTGTTGAAGTTATTTCACCATATGTTCTAATCTCTTAAACCTGTTTCTAAAGATCAGAATTTTGTATGGAATAAAAAATATTAACCAAATATTAGCTTTCTTTATTTGTTAAAGGAATGGTTAGGCAAAAAAAATCAAATTTTCCACTAACCCAATGTGTAGTAGATTAGCCAAGACATGTTGAGTTTAGAGCCACAGCTCTGAGGCTAATGTAGCTAACAAACAGCAGCAGCCAATAGTTACCCAAATTCTTTCGGTAAAACTACATGACAAACTTCTCAACCTGTTCAAAAGTGGTCAAGGGTTGTCAATGTGGTTTAGGACTCCATATGACTGTGAGATATGAAATATAAGGGCTGACACAAGGATATCAAGCATATTGGTTAACTGACTATATCTAGGGTTAATGGAAAATTGACAAATTTTGCTTATGTGGATCTATTCCTTCAATGTTTTGTGGATACAATGGCATGCTTACAATGCTTTGAAGTAAAAGGTAAGCGAGACTGCACATAAGTTTCCACAACCCTTCCCATTCAAGTTGTAGGAAAATTAGGTTGAATATCCGACTCACTTGTAGCACTGCAGTGTTCAGTGCTCCTTGAGTTAATTCCTCATATTCTTGCTATGAGCGGAACTGTGACAAAGCAAAGAAACCACTCACCTCTGCAGTGCTGTGCTCCTTCTGGGCCTGAGTTTGACTGTAGTTTGAATGAAGCCAACTAGAGAAGCTCTCTTGACTGGAAGAAACATTTTTTTCCCCAAAACAACCACATGCCAAAAATACCCCAAACCCAATTAGATGGAAAATGACATCATGGTGGCACCTATTTAGCATGGTTCTACTAAATGTCTCATCAGTTTCCTTGAAACTTTTTTGTGATTTTACTTTTAGCCCAGTGTGTTCTATTCTGATTTTCCAGCCTATCAGTGTTTGCCACAGCAATGCTCTTAGTCTAATTCTACTTCTGAGCTTTTTAGGCGTGTTGCAGTGTTATTCTAAGCATTATGTGGCTTAGGACTTCTCTGAACCTGTGTTTCAATCCACGGATCCCACTGCCCGCTCCGTGTCCCATGTGATCAATTGCTTTTTTTCCCCTGGTTATTGAAATGTCAGAGCACTGGTTGTGGCTTATTTTTGTATTGAATACACACTACTGCAACTACTGCACACTGCTTGTGTTCAGTGTGATAGTAGAAGTAGTATCATTTGTATTAATATAACATTATGTTAATAAAGAAACTGTCATTTCAATGTGTAGTCTTACAGAAACTATTACTTTTGTCGTTTACCCTTATGTTTATAAATGAAGGATTTATTCCATACCGGACTGTGGGCTGGCTGGTCTGTGTATTCCCTCTCATTAATACACCAGTGTATTAGTATGTCATTAATGAACTTTTAAGACTATGCTTAAAGATGTCAAATCTGAATACACATATGCAGTTTGTCAGTATTGTGTTCATAAGGAGAGTGTCCAGGGCTGCCAATAATTTAAAAAATGTGGACTAGTCAGATTTCTATTGTATTTTCCAACATTTTTTTTATAGTCTTTGTCAAACATATTTTCCAAGAGTGCCAGTAATGGTGGAACTTTATTTTTATGTACTATAATTGATGCTGCTGGAAATTGCTTGAGTTCTCTGCATTTTACCCATTCAACCGAGTGAAGCAGCTAATGATGGCCCAGGGAGCAGTGTGTGGAGTAGAAGTGTCTGGGAATGGTACCTTGCTCAAGGGTACCTCAGTGGTGCCACTGGAAGTTCTGGAATTCAAACCCAGAACCTTCCGATTGCAGGGGCGACTCCCTAACCAAGAGGACACCAGCTACTGTCTTGATGAAGCCCATTTTCCTTTTAAGATACCCAATACCAAATCCACTAAAAATCTTATGCTGGGTTTTTTCAGTGAGCTTGGGCTGAGATTGCTTTTTCTCACTCCATACCTTCTCCCACCCTAAACACACACACACACACTCACACTCTTATGCGCATCAGGAGCTGAAGTTTTTAGTGGGACAGCTCACATGTGGGAAGGTGAACATTTCAGTGGATCAACTGGAAAGCACTAATGCAGTTTTCAATTATATGGCCCATCAAGGAAATGTAAATAGAAGCTATTGCTTGAATTGCATTGCATTTACCAAACCAAAATGCAGTTCATTGCATGAATTGAAGACCATGTATGACCACTGTCCTGTCTTCTGTCAACATTAAAGGTTAATTTTATCTGACCTTCCTTTGTGATGACCACATTTTACTTGCTCTTTCATGACAAATAATATGTTCCGTTCATTGAGTTTTATTAGCCTGTGAGTCGTAAACACATGAAATATGTGTCTTGAATTAATCTTTAATATTTGATTATTTTGATCAAACATTTAAAGGAATCACGGTTAAAAGGAATTTCTTTGGCATTAAGGATACTGAGACACATTAATACACTAAAGTCCAGTTTGGCAGTGTCTTTAGTGTTGGAGTTTGAGGCAACATTGCAGCAACAGGTCACCTGTTTTTGGGGTTGTGGGTTTTTTGGTTCTCTTGCACATTCATAGCAAGGACATGAACCAAGCATGCTGCTGAATTCAGTTTTAATCACACTATTTAATGACATCTGTTTTAATGTATTTAGCATGTTTATCATTCTCTGAATGGTACAAAAGACTGGAATGAGGCTCTGGTGTCTATAGTGGCTGTGAGTAAGTGTGTACTGGAGATGTGTTGAAATCCTCAGCAGTGTGAGCTCAGCATAGCCCTCCCTACTGCGCTCCTATAAATATCCCGCGCTCATCTCGAGCAATGAAAGTGTGCCTTAGAGGCAAGACAGAAGAACCAGCGCTCGCCTTTACTCCGCTGGGATACCAGGCTGGAGATGGCAGTGAGATCTTTGTGTGGAATCTGTAAGCTCGGACTACTCTTGTTCTCCCTGGCGATGCTGTCCTACTTACCTATAAGTACATCAGTTAATCTCGATTTGACTGAGCTAAGAAACAAAGTTTCAAAAATCAAAGTAAATCCACGAGGGAATCTTTGGGCAACAGGTAGGCTATGTTACTCAAAGTAGTTCTTCATGAAACTGCTTAAGAGAATGGTCAACTTTGTGTAAAGATGCATCAAGGCAAATGTAAAATAGAATATAGTTAACAGTTTTTATGGTCTCTTCATAATTTCATGTGTTATTTCAGAATTTTAATGCTGTCTATGTTATCATAATGTGTGAAATAGTAAGCATAAGGAAAACTCCAAGGTGGAGGTGCAAAATTTCAACTACTAGTGCATATTCTGTATTGACATCTGTATTTTGTACAAGTATCTTTCTGTGTTCTTTATGACTGTCTCCACTCTCTGTGAAAATCTATATTCTCTATACCACAGCAAAAAAAGCCACTTCTTGATTTGTTCTCCTTTGTCAGGCCATTTCATGGGTAGGAAGAGCGTTCCAGACAGCTGTGAAGACTCGTTCGAGCCGAAGCAGGAGCAGAGAGCCATGCAGCATCACCAGCAGAGGACAGATTCTGGCGATCAGGTCATTTCAGTTGATTTATCTGCGTTAGCCCTCATTTTTAGTCTGATCTCTCTCACGATCTGTACTCATTTTTACAGTAGTCGCAGTGAGTTGAGTGTGAAAGATGTTTTAACAATAGAGTTCTTGTCTTGTTTTTTTCCTCCTCTTTCAGGGCACAGACTTTGTGGTAAAGCTTTTGAAAACCTACATTGAAAAATGGAAATGATAATTCCATGACATAATATGGACATTTATGCAGCATACATCCCACAGAGCTTTCACATATCCTTCATTTGCCATTGGTCTGAGAAAGGAGCTGGGATTCACTTTCCACTCAACTACATGTGAAACTTATTCATAAATAATATTTCAGCAAGACATTTTTTTTTATTTCATATGTGTGATACATTTTGGTCTAATGTTCAAATATTAAAAGATCAATTAAACATGTTTTTACTTGTGTTAATTCTCTGAAAAGGTGGTCGGGATGTTTACAAACTGCACTTTCAACAAGAGACATAATGTAGGTGATCATATTGCTTAACCTAGTAGGTGAAATGGGAGATATGGAAAGCTGAACATGTAAACACTACAAGGGATATGTGTTGTGAAATATCTGCTGTATATTAATAGGACATAAATAGGTCTTCTCTGGAGAAATCTATAGCTAGCCTTGCTGTTTTAGTATACTTTTCAGACACCTGTGCATAAAACAGTGTTTAATGTTCTGCTGCCCAGTACTACTGTGCAGATGTTCCAGGTAAGCAGGACAGTTCAGCGTTTTACACTACATGCTATGAACTAATTTCCTGTTTTTTCATTATAATAGGAACAAATTAGTGTATGTCAGCTTTGAGGGGGGGTCCATCACTGTTTTTTTTAAATGAATCACTAAGATATAATCAAAATAATTTTACGCGAAATTCTCCATTACATAGAAACTGTGGTGATAGGAACTAGATGTCCAAGGTATTTAATACCTCTGCATTATTTAGAAGAAGAAAAGTAAAAACGGCGATTTTGAAATAGAATGGCAGAGGTACATTCATGTTGTAAGACAAATATATACCACCAACATATATGTACATATATTTTGCCAAAGATCTTTGTATGACCCTACTATGCTTGTATACGTGATTTAAGCTGTTCTACAATTTATGTAAAGTAAATTTACAATTTACTTCAGGTAACTTCGAGAAATGTAGGTGCTGATATTCTATAATTTAGACGTACAAATGTTTGTGGAACATATATCCCCAGATAAGGGGTTTTACTGTGAGCGATAGAGTGACGACGATAAAAGAGTCACTGATTATACCAGCTTTGTTCCATCCTGCAGACTGCATGCATTTTGTCTTTGCAAAGACAATGAACCACGAGCTCGCAACCAACAAAGAGTTCGGTGTTTACTCTCCTAAATTTGATTCCGCAACAATATATACATTCATACCAGTTCAATCAAATCCAATGAAGTGATAGAGAATACATTTTGAGTGTCAGAAACGGAGAATGGCAAGTATAAAGCGACAAACTGATTTTTTGCACATCCATGCAGATCATGTAAACAGGTCGCCCACACAAGCAAGTCGCTTTAGGAAGTGCAGGACGCTGAGCTGCAGCGTTTATTACAGCAGTGAATACAGCCCTGACCTCCTCGTGGTGCACTGGCTTTTGGTTGCTTAGTCTCTTTATAATTAGTCTAATTTTTTATGATTCACGTAGCTATTCAGTGTTTTACAGGCACTGAAAATACCCGTGATATACTCCGAAAAGTAATATCTATTCGTGATAATTCATGATACCAATAACATATGGTCCTACACTAGGGGTAGGGCAGGGCGGAACAAGCCCCCTGTCTGAGCCCTCTCCTCATCTGTCCGCCACTCTGAATCCTAGAGCAACACCCCCAACACACACACATAGTATTAAATGCAGTTTAAAATACTTAAATGAATTCGTGTTACCACACACAAATACACTGGTAAGACATGAATATTTCATTCTGTTGGGCTCTACACTTAGCAATGAGGTCCGCGCGCCCCCTGCTGCTCCAATGGCAGTAGAGGCAGTTGGCGTTTAACCAATAAAAGAACAGAACGATCGTGACATCATCCTGTTTACGGTCAGATCAGCCTTAGCGGTCGCTCTGTTTTGAGCATGCGCACACGAGGCGACCACGTTTCCCAAACCAAAAGACCCTGAGCATGCCACTGGTGTTGGTGTGCGGGTTCCCCTGCAGCGGGAAAACCCGGCGAGCACAGGAGCTAAAAGATTACTTCACCGAAAACACAGACCGACAGGTTTTCATAGTGGGAGATGAAGGCCTGGAGGTGGACAGGAACTCCGTATACGCAGGTGAGAAAGAAGCTGCTGCTGAAACACGCCCAACAAAACACCCACACCAAACCGGGCTTTCAGACCCTAACCCTGCCACACCACCCCTACACTAACTCTGCCCTGCCACACCGCACTGGAAGATATTTTTCCACAAGGCTTCCCACATTTTGATACGGTTAAAAGTCCCAAATGTGCCTGATTTGGACTTTCGAAGTAGCATAACCATGAAATGCGCTTTGACTTTCAGAATAAGTGATAAATGTTTTGCTCAACCCAGTATTCTCAAAAAGTGTTAGTTTTTGTCATTTTTAGTATTATTCACACAGCTGCTCCATTTACTGCTCCATATGAATGTGTTCATTGCCCCTATCATTCCTTACCTCAACAGTCCTGTTTCAGCTGATCTCGAATCAAGCCCATAATGAGCTGGTGTTTTGGGGAAGGGGGTACATTAGAATCTGCTGTTTAGCCTAATGTCCTGTTACATTTACAAGGTACAAGGTACATATAAAGATATACATGACAGCGACGATATATATGCTGACAAACCTATGTTTGATCTACTCTCATTGCGCTATGTAGTTTATAATTACAGACAGCAGTTCATTTGTTTCTCTGCATCATTTGTTAGATTCCTTTACCCCATTCATTAATGGTCAGGACCACCAGGAGATGGCTATCGTTTGGGTTGATGTCAACGCTGACACAGCAGAGACGTGTGTGTGTTTGTGTCTGTCTGTCTGCCTTCTCCACAGAATGAATCACAAACAGCAGTGGTGCTTGAGTTTGTATACGCTTTAGTAACACTCCTGGGCTGAAGTTCACTAACCAAATACCTCCCCACTAGAGGTCCTGTGGGGCTTCTGACTTTTGATGAATGGAATTAAGGGGGCTAAAAAAAATTAACTTGCACACACCACTGTAGCAGAGGCATTGTGTGTACGTTGCAGTTTGGCAGGCTTGCTTGTGGCTAAACTGGCTTTAGATACTGAAAGATAGAACGTTTATATACTTTGTTCTGATTATACTTATGCCCATCTAATAAGCTTTTCTTTCAACAGACTCCCAGAGTGAGAAAAATTTGAGAGCAGCTTTACGATCTGAGGTTGAGAGGTCAGTTCATGATGATTTCATTAAAGTGTAAAGACTACTATTTACCCAACAATATTTAAAATATTGCCCTGTAATCTTCATATCCAGTCTGACCTTCTCTGAAACAGGAAACTCAACAAAGAGGATATTGTGATTCTAGATTCTTTGAATTACATTAAAGGTAAGTTTCTGTCTGTTGTTTTGGGTATTAGATGTATGTTCACAGTTGTATTCTCACTGTAATTCTGACTGTAATTATATGAAGAGGTCAGGTATGTCCTGTTCATCCAACACTCAGTCAAAAACAAAAACAACAACAAAATGAAATACTGCACACTTTTTATAAAGTGTATGATTTGAAGCCCACTGAGCTCTTGTGGGGTTTGTTAAAAGTGTGAAGAAGAAAAATCTTGAGTATTTTGGATGCTCTATAGGAAATAGGGGTGGTGGTGGCCTAGTGGGTAGGATACTTGCCTCTGGACCAAGAGGTCATGGGTTCGAATCCTACCTTCAGCATACCACCACTGGGTTCCTGAGCAAGACCCTTAACCCCATGTTGCTCCAGGGAGACTGTCTCCTGTAGTTAGGGAATGGAAATCGCTTTGGATAAAAGCGTCTGCTAAATGCTGTAAACGTAAACAGAGCAGCGAATTTCAATGATAAAAAACAGCAAATCTCAACTTGTTTTTAGTTTTTTAGTTAAACCTTTTTAGGCCCCCTGTGTGGAAAGTAAGTGCCACTGCATCCTCAGATGGTTGTGAATTGTTTAGATGGTCATGAATTTTGATTGGCTGGCACATATATTAGTTTGATAATGTTAACCATGTACCGTTTTGTGTTTTGTAGCAAAGGTGGCAATACTAAGTATATGAGGTTTGTGATCCCCCTTCAGCAAATAAATAATATATATGCTTACATAAATTGGAGGCAAGTACTGTGAGTGTTACAAAAGTATGCAAGTCTCAGTTTTCGCCCATTTTCAAACTTATTTACTCCGTAAATAGGGTTTAGAGTTTTTCATAGTTTTATGTAAGCTTATTTTGTGTAAGCATGTAAATTCATACTTTAACTTAAAATATTAAATATTAAAAATTCCCTATTTGTCTATAAAATAACATTTCGCCAGTGGAACAAACCTCCATTTTTGTTTAAGACAGTGTGTTAAGTGGCCCGTTTTTAAAAAGCTACCATTTTTGTAGACAAACACAGATTTTAGAGGTGGATGTCTGGTTCAATTCACCACCAGTGTGAACAGTTCTGACTCGCTGAGTCTCACACCAAACCCTCTCTGAACCTCTCTGTTTACATCTTACACAGTTCATTATGGGGGGATTTGGGGAGAGAAAAGGTGGCTGTCCAACAAAACCTGGTTCACGTGGCTGCGGAGACACAATAAAGGCACATGTCTGACTTGGAGCCATTCCAATTTTTCAAACGGCCCCAGAGGAAAAGCGTCCCCAAAATTCACCTATAATGAATTTTAAGAATAATACTAACCTTGTACAACTTCAGGAGTGTTTCTGTCTTAACACCTCCAGTGGCCCCCAGAGGCCCACAGCCTCCCGTTAGAGAAGCACTGTTGGCTGGATTCTTCTTATCCACACATTTCCCATTGTAGCTCCAGAAGAGCTCAGTGGGTTTTAAATTGTAGTGGAATTTTACTTAAAGCACCTTGTAAAGTGGCCCCTTATAGTCACGTGTGAACACACCACAGCACACAGTGTGAACTTCTTTCTCTCCATTTAACCCATTCACCAAGTGAAGCAGTGGGCTGCCACCAATGAGGGGTGCCCGGGGAGCAGTGTGTGGGCACGGTACCTTGCTCAAGGGTACCTCAGTGATGACACTAGCTGTTGGGATTCAAACCCACAGCTTTCTGATTGCAGGGGCAACTCCCTAACCACTAGGCCACCAGCTGCCCAGTGGTTACATAAACATATGACCTTACATAAACAAATTAAAAGCAGTTTCTAAAAATCAGTGTATGACAATGATAAGCATACAGTGTGTACAATTCCATATGTTACGAACTACATACAAGGCATTATATTAATTTTCAGTAGTAAATGGGCATTAGACTCATTTATGAAGTGTGTAAGGAATAGGTGGTGGGATTTTTATTTTGTCCCGAATCTAGTGTTTATTTATACAGCAAAACCTTTTCTCTTTTTTCCAGGTTACAGATATGAACTGTTTTGTCTCATTAAACAGGCACAGACACCGCATTGTTTGGTATGTGTAATTTGAATGTTTAAAGTTAAGTTAAAACCCTCTCCAACAACTGTTTAGCAGAATTAAATGTGAATATGTTTGCCCTTGTTGTTAATCGTTCAGATCTACTGTTTGATGTCAGCCGATTTGAGCTCGGAGTGGAATAAGGAAAGAAAAGCAGATTGCCAGTATTCTCAGGAAATGTAAGCATGGATTTACATGTTACTTGTATCCTATTTCACTGTACAGTTCTGTAAGATTCTGTAAGAGTGTGAATTCTTCCTAGAACTGTTCATAAATATTGGGAAACTCAGCATGTGCACTTGATTTATAAGGTATTTCATATGGAAAGACTGAAAAGTAATTCTTTTGCCTGTTATTTGGAACATTGTAAGCTGTAATGCCTTTACAAGAATGAATGTTCTTTACCTTCTAATTCTAGCTTAGAATGCGGGAGTGTTTTGTAGTCCCATTGCTGCAGCTACAGTGCCATGAAGTATTTACCCATCTCTTGATTTAATTCATTTTTGCTTATTTATTTCACTTTTTGTCCCAAAATTTAATGGCAGACAACCTGAGTAAATGCAAGTTTTAGTGATAATTTCATTTGTTGAAGTAAAAAGGTTATTCGGCACTAACTGACTTCGTGAAACAAAATGCCCCCTTAGTTACTCAGTCAACCAGTTAATCATATTCAGCTAATAATTGGGATTATTTGGACTTGGTGCAACCAGACTTGATTACTGCCAACCCTGTTGAATTTAAACATCACTTAAATAGAACTTTTACAAAGCCTTTTCTGAGGCTCTAGGACTGCAGGTAACCACAGTGAGAGCCATTTTCTACGAATGGACAAATCTTGAAATGGCCAGCCTACCAAAATTCCTCCAAGAGCACAGCTATGTGAAGTCACAAGGGAACACAGACGAACACCTAAGAAACCACAGGAACCGCTTTGTCGCAAATAAGATGTGCTCGTGGGTCTCGTGTCCTTGGTAGAGTTACAAGGTAAATACAACTGCTAACCAAGGCTTGTCTCAAGACAGAATGTCTGGACATCAGTCCATGATCTGTAGCTCAGCCGCAATTGCAGCAAGACAATGATCTAAAGTGCAGAAGCAAGTCAGCCTCTGAAAAATTAATTGCTGTGACCCCTTTTAGCTATGGCATGACCTTAAAGGGCAGTTCATAATTATAAACCTCCAGTTTAGAAGGCATTTGGGTGCAGTTGTTGTTGTGGGGTACTACCAGGGCAATTATGTTATCAGTAACAGATGTTGGTAAATATTTTTCTTCAGGAAATGAAATTATCAATAAAAAAGGTGTTTTGTGTTTCCTCTTGTTCTCCCCATTCTTTTTTTACACTTTATTGAATCTGAAGCCATTATAAAGGGCCAAATGGTTGCTCATGGCACTGTATGAGTATGTATCCTTAAAGTCTTTTCAACCCAGAGATTAAGTTAAACACTTTGTTTTTTGCCCTTCTAGTCTGGATGCACTCATTTTGAGATTTGAAGCCCCTGATTCAAGAAATAGATGGGACAGTCCACTCTTTACCATTCAGAAAGAGGACACCCTTCCATTCGAAGCCATTTCTGATGCGATTTTGAAGAGGAAGGCACCTCCTCCTAACCAGTCCACACAAAGTGTAAAGTCCTATATACTTCATATACAGCCATGGAAAAAAATAAGAGACCACTTTTCCTTTTTTTTCTGTTCACTGTTTTTACAATTTGCGGCAGTGTGTGTGTGTGTAAAATGCACAGGTTGCTATTCTTTTATGAACTGTTGCAGTGTGAGCTGTGTAAAAAATAAGAA
>JBBPCZ010051050.1:0-12842 GCA_037974445.1 Brycinus macrolepidotus
TTTATGGAGCTTGCTTTGTGCACTGGGGCACAGTCATGCTGGAATAGAAAAGGTTCTTCCCCAAACTGTGTCCTCAACGTTGGAAGCATGGTGTTGTCCAAAATGTCTTGGTATGCTGAAGCATTAATATTACCCTTCACTGGAAGTAAGGGGCCTAGCCCAAACCCTGAAAAACAGGTGTGCCCCAATACTTTAGTCCATATAGTGTATATTGGTTAAAACATCTAAACAAAGTCACAAGGAAGGCCAGCCTACTAAAAGGGTGTCTTTTTTAAAGTGGAACTTTAAATTTCAGGTACAAGGCATTTTATGTAGGTCAGCTTTTGCTGCTATTATGTCACTTACCTCAGCAGTCATGTGACAAAACACATCTGCATCCAACAATACCACAATCCACTACATGTTTTATACTCTCCTTGTTTTAAGCTACAGACATGTTCAGTGAATTGCAGTTACCCTACTGACATTACACAGTGAATTTTAGTGACTACAGCAGCAAATTGTTTTTTAGGACTGTCTCACTGAATATCCTGAAAAAGTACAAATGTAAAAACACAAAGTTTACATATAAAGATATTCTTTGTAACTCTTCATTTTTGACACATCATAGCCTAAACATTGTGAGCCAGACTTTTTCTTCACTGAATGAGTGAGTGAGTAAAGATTCAAAGTCAAGATTGCTGTGAGTAGCAAATGCTACTCACAGTCTACTGCAGGTTTTTGCATTAATCACTGCTGTGTAATTATTATATGGCTGTATTGGAAGTGTTAAATTATCTCATGCTTTGAGACTTTGAGACATGAAACCATCTGAAGCAAATTTTATTTTCATTTAGATTGTTTTCTATTCATTTTGGACCCTGGAAATAATGCTGTAGACAGCATTAGTATAGTTAATTTGTCAGCAACTGATATGATGGAGTGGGTGAGCTAATCATCTGTGAACAGCTGGTAAAATGGATAGAACTAGCAAGAAAATGAAAGTTGAAGTGAACCCACCTTCTTTCTTTTATTTTAAGAAGAGCCATTCTATGGTCTGTTCAGTCTTTTTGTCCCCATTGATCTGTGTATCCAGTGTTTAACACATATACAATGTTGGCTGGCAAATAAGTAACATTACACCATTAGAGAAACAGAATCTAATGATTTGTATCTGCATTCCCTTTCGCTACTTTGGTAACATTAATCAAGCTGCTAATAAAGTGCTTTGACCACAAATTTATATAGAGAGCAGTGGTGGATTCTCACAAAAAGGCCTTCAGTTTGGGTCCTAAGTATCAAAACCTGGTCAAAAAATGAGCGTTAAAACACACCCGTAGAATAATGCTGATTTCTGTTAGCACTCCTATGAAATTCCAGCAGTATGTTAGTACTAAGCCAAATGTATTGCACGTGAGGATTTTTTTGTTCTGTTCGGAATTAAATGCACACATCTGAAAAGCTTGTTAGACATGTGAACGTATGTTTGACCTTGTATGTCTTGCATTTTTAGAGTGACTCCTTCAGTAAAGAGCTCTGGCATTGAGCTGCAACTGCTACTATCTGACAGAAACCCACCGGTTAGACTGCCCCTCGTACTCACAGTCAGTGATGTTTGTAGGGCTTCCTATAGGGCTAATCACGCCCTAATTGAGCACTGTTCTTTTCTTATGTTGTTGGGGATTAACCTGAAGCTTAGCTATTATTGACTAGACACCACAGAGAAAACTATTTGGGTAATTTTACATAAAGTATTTTAAGTATTTATTGTATCCAAGCACAATACAAAATGAAATGGGAGCAACACAAAAAACTGAATAAAAACTTTTTTCATCATTTATCAAATCATTAGTCTTTCTCTGAAGGTTTATAAGGTCCTGAAGGTTCCCCTCTGGGAGAAACTAAAGTGAAATCTATTGGACCTTTTTTGGGGTCAGTCAAATGACCCACCAACATGTCTGGGAGTTGGGGTCAATTCTTGGTCAATGACTCTGATTGTCGAAATGCTAGAAGTAGACTCTTGACTCTGTGGACTCTGGTCACAGGAATGCTTTCAGTATGTCTCTCTCTAAGCTGCAGTGCTCTGGACTCTGCTACAGAGAACCAAACACTTAATTTCTGAAGAAAATGTAAAAATCTTAAATCTTATATGCCAATAGAGAGAGATCTCAGTGCTAAAGATCTCTCTCCAGTGCAATGAAACCTCTATACGCAGGTAATGAGTAACTTTATACTGCGTGGGTGAGATGAGGGACCTGTCTTCTGTAGTTGGCAGGAGAGAGAGAGAGAGAAAGAGAGAGAGAGAGAGAGACAGAGAGAAAGAGAGAGGGACAGAGAGAGAGAGAGACAGAGGAAGAGAGAAAGAGAGGCAGGGAGAGAGGGAGAGAGAGAGAGAGAGAGAGGGAGAATGAGACCTCATAGTGCCATAGTGCAAATCCTGTATTGCCCGGAGGGAACAGGTTTGAACATGCACTCCAATCTCGACATGATTTTCACATAATACACAAGTTAATATGCTTTACACCTCCTGGCCTGAACGATTTCGCCCAGCGGAAGGTGCACCACCCGAAGAGATTAAATCCCCTTCAGGGGGAATCAGTACTTCAAAAAGCTGCAACAAATCTCCTGCACATTAAACACCCAGACATGCGCCCTGAGTTTTCCTGAACCGCTGTGATGGGAAATGAATGTAACAAGTGCCCTCAAAGCAAAGCTGTTGATTAGGAAAGGCAATTGAAAGACAAATGCAAATGACTTAGCAATATTAGCTTGATTTGCTTGTTAAACACTGCTTTTGTTCTGCAGGCTGCCTGCTCTGCATGCAAAGAGCCTAAATCAGGCCGAACTGGACCAGTACAGCACTTCAGCATCCACAGAATGATTATAGAAGTTTATTTGATCTTTTGCTGACACTGCGACTGCCTACAGGGTTCTCTTATGAAATGTTAAAGGGTTCTTGGCAGAAATTCTTCCTTGTGATGAGGTCTTACAAATAACGATCCTTTTGAAAGTAGGGCTTGTGTCAGGGGGAAAAGGACATTTAAATAATTCATTTTAAGATGGCAGCAGCTTTTTAAAAATGGAATTTTAAAGGAATAATGATATGTTTTTGCTCTTAAAGCGTTTTATTTTGTCTTTAGATTTATTTGACTTTAGATTACATGCTGATCTAAAGCTTATCCATGTGAGATCCTCCTGCAATATGTGCTTCTAAAGTAAGATACAGTGCAAAAATCATCTACCTTATGCTCTAACATGGCATATATACTATCTACACATGTTGTACTGTAGTTTATCACTGGAATTAGATACCCAGTTATTAAATTTACCCAAAACTTCTGCGTGATTCAATCATTGATATATAAACAAAGTCAATCAGAGTGGTTTGATGTGAACTGATTCATTGCTGAGAGACTTACTGATTCATATTTCTTTAAAGTGGTGATGATACACCTACAACACAAATATAGCCATTTACTCTTCAAAACAACCAATGAACCTACAAGAGTTTATATGTAATGTTGAGAATGGGAAAACAGTGGTAAAGCTGAAAAAAAGCTGAAAAGCTTTCTTTGGGGACTATTTTGCCTTAAAATGCTTTCCGTGTACCTGACCGCCATGTGTGGTTTTTCAATCCAAAACCTTCTCAAAACTATCATAAAACAATGTCTCAGACACCAGGCAGTATACACTGTGATTGTGAATGTGGGTGAGTGTGTATTATTTACAGCTTTCACCCAATACCTGGTTTAGCTAAGAAGAACCTCATATAAACATATTTATATATGTTTTCAACGTTACTGTAATTACTGTAAAATGCTACTAAAAAGCTGTTTAAAAATCAGCTAAGGCCCCCAGGGTGGTGCAGTGAGTAGCACTGTTGCCTCACACCTCCAGGGTTGGGGGTTTGAATCTGGGTCCTGGCCTTGTGTGTGTGTGGAGTTTGTATGTTCTCGTGGTGGCATGGGTTTCTTCCAGGGTCTCCAGTTTCTCCCACAGCCCAAAGACATGCTCGTCAGGTGAAATGGGGATTCTAAATTGTTGTGGGCTGGCGCCCCACCTAGGGTGAGTCCCTGCCTCATGCCTGTAGGCCCCGAGTACCCGCGACCCTAGCGAGGATTAAGTGGTTGAATGAAAGATCAACTAAATCATTTGATATTATAATGCATTATTCATATGTTACGTGCAATATAGTTGTTTTTATATCCAAATTAGACACATTATAGTTATTTTCAATTATTTGTTATGTTTGTGAGAATAAACCTGCTAACACATCTGTATAGTGGTGAGAAATCAGCAACCAAACCTGTGTTCTTCTAAAAGTATTCCTCTATCCAACATATCCATAACTTTACTGAAAACTAATATATATTGCTGTCTTTATGGTTATTTGGGTTTATTCACTCTTACTATATGTTAACTCGTGTTTTACTGGCAAAAGCGTAGTTACTTCTAAGACAAGTAGTTTTAAACACCTTTTCTAGGCCGTCTGAGACATTTGCATGGTGTTGTACAGCTTAAGACAGCTTAAGTTACATTAGTAGAGAGCAATGGCATACAGAAACGCATCACTACCTAAAACATCCAGTCAGTGCAGAACAGTAAAATAGGCCCATTATGAGATTATGTGTGTTCTGTTGTTCGTCAGCTGTCACCAAAATTGTTTTAGAGTTTCTGACAGCTATTTTGCTCGCTCATTCTATGACCTGTGGAAGCCTATGAGAGATAATTGCTTTATATCTTACTATAGTACACACAGACAGCAAACTGGACTGGTCTAGGAACATAGACCTTGTTTTCAAGAAGGTGGCACCGTCTTTACCTACTGAGGAGACTCAGGTTTTCAATGTCTTTGGGACGACGTTGTCCATGTTCTATCACTCTGTGGTAGAGAGCATGGTGTTTTTTGCAGCTGTGTGCTGAGGCACTGGGGTGAAGGAAGCTGATGCCAACAGGCTGAACAAGCTGGCCGGTTCTGTCCTGGGTGTCAAACTGGAGACCCTGGCAGAGGCGTCTGAGTGGAGAATGCTGAAGAAACTTCTCTGTATCATGGACAATCCCTCCCACCCCATGCTCGCCTCCTTAATAGGCCAGCGGAGCACACACAGCAAAAGAATCATTACCTTTAATTGCAGGACTGAATGCCACAGGAAATCCTCCCCGTTCTGTAGGGGAACTTCTTACATCTTAAGTGTTTGAGTCATTCTGTTCTGAATAGAATCTGTGCAATATACAACTCAGCTGTTTAATCTGTGAATTGACTGAACGTAATTGCATGTTAATCTCATCACCATATCATGCTATTTTATTGCATTTGTTTTTATTGCATTAACACTAAGCCACTTTCAAAAGCCATTTTGCACTTTTAAATCTTTACATACAGCATTGTCAGTGTTACACTGTTATCTGTTACACTAATGTTCTTGTCACTGTGTTGCACTATTGTTTATTGTCTATCTTTTTATTTTTATTGTCTTATTATCTTTTATTCGTTCTTTTTGCACTAAGCATGCTAATGACACAAGCATTTCCCTCGGGATAAATATAGTTCTTTCTTGTCTTCTTATCTTATCTTATAGAGGCATATGCTTCGAAAGACACTTCCTTTAAGACCGTGTCTGGATGACTCTGCAACAAGGCCACAATCTGAAGACTGTAAGTAAGACTTCTTTTAATTTATATCTGAAAAGGATGAAAATGTCTACATACTGAAGGTTATATACCAACAAAATATTTATTTGTTGGTGTGAATGCAGAGGTGTGTGTGTGTGTGTGTGTGTGAATCACCCTTGCCATGTGGCAGGAGTGTCGTAGAGAATTAGGTAAAGAGCTCCCCCTGCTGTTTTCCCTCTGTTGTCTACTGAAACCACAGATGATGCTTTTGTTCCATCCAGACAATTTCCTGCAGCACAAGAGCAAGTAGCTGGGGAAGAATTCCCAGCCTGTTTTAGCAAAGGAAACATCTCACCAGGACCAGGTTTTCCAGTATCATACCCATTACGTAAGAGTGAGAATGACTAGCATCGTTTGGAATGTTCCTGAACAAGACCACTATCTTTTCAACCAGACCGAAAGTCAGCACAGCTTTCCGAGGCTGTTTCTCTGGGTCAGTGACCCTAGTCAAAGCCCAAATCATGCTCGCTTATCTCTGACCGGAGCTGGTTTTTCTAGCTTGTTCCTGAACCTGTCTGCTTACCAGTCACTAAAACACAACCATCTCCTACATCCATGACCTGTATTTACAGACATGGGCCTAATCCCGCCTTTAATGGTGCATTTAACTTACTAGAACACGTGGAGTTGTGCATTTTGTGGTTGTATTTCCATTCAAAACACTAAATGCCAGTCAAGTAATCTTTACTTGTTCCAAAATGTAGTTCCCAACCCAAACCATCTACAACAGGCCATGGCTTCTGTCTCTTAATTTGCTAGGAGTGAGTCTGAGACATTCATTACTTTAAATTGAATTAGAGCCACAAGACAGCAGTTCAGAAATTCCTACAGCAAAAATAATTGAGCATCCCAACTGCTGTGTTTGTGACTTAGATAAATTTGTAGATATTTTTGTTGAACCTTTCGTATTTCTTTATAGCACAAAAAGTGAACTCTATTATTAAATAATCACTAGCACTACTAGTACTTAGGACTATATGTAAACATGGGTTTGTCATGGTGTATGTTTTGCAGGGAGATTGTAGCTGTAGGGCACTTACTTTTGCTTTAGAGTTCCAACTGCACATATGGAACTTATTCAAATAGGAGACCATACAGTTTACTTGGTTTTATACTGTGATATGTAGAAAAGGCACAATAATATTTCTTTTCTGATACTGATATTGAGTGTTGGCAGGTATTGCTACTGATTTTTTTTTTTTATGACTAAGCTTTAAAACAAGCTATTTTGAATTGAAGGACATGCATCTAAAAGTAGGCCATCATGCTCAAACTACACTCTGCTAGAATGACATCACACAGTGTGCGTGTGTGCTATTTCAGGACAGATTCGTTACAGAACTGCATCAGATTCATTCTGCCTTTCCCCCTCTTCTACCCAGCTTCTGGAGAAATCACTCATTATCAGATTAGAGCCGTCTCTAGTGGTACATCTTCAAAATCAGTTACCATCCCTACTTGCAGTACTGTTGTGTGGTCTATTCTTCCATAAAATACCCTTGTTTGAAACGTTGCTTTATTCTTTATTGAAAAAAGAAACTTTAAAATGGTAACATCATAGTAATCTTGATTCTTGCAAAACCAAAACCAGCTTTTACAATGCTATATGGACAATAAATACAAATTAGACAACATTAGTTAATAATTAGCCTCTCCCTTCGTCCTCTCTCTACTACCCAGAGTTTAACAGTTTTTAAAAACCCTTAATAAGGGCAGAATTAATTTACTTAGTAAAAGTGTGGTGTGTTCATTCTGCTGTTTCCAGAAAATGGCCGGTGTCATACAGGAGCTTCAACTTCTCGATTAGAGTCCCAAGTCAGACTTGCAGCTTAGGCCTTTCGGGGAGGCGTGATCTCCCCTAGTGCTCCCACGTCCATCTTAGAGAATGGGTGTGTGTGAGAGACTGTGTCTGTGTGTGTGTGTGTGTGTGTGTGTGTGTGTGTGCGCGCACAGACTGCTTCGCTGGCAAGTGTCCTGGCCGAGAGGGCACCATAGGGCCAACCAGCCAGCTGGTCAAGGCCCTGTCGAGCTTTCTTTGTTGCATCCACACAGAGAAGCCTTTGTCCGGGCCCATGCCTCTGGTCTGCTTGCACATCCCACACACACATACGCACACCGTGGCAATGTTCATTCTCCTTTCACATTATTGTTGGAGTGCTTGGCATGATTTTCAAGCTTGGAGTTCCTAGGTCTGCTAGGCAGGAGGGTCATAGCCAGAATGCTGATGATGTGCACATGGTAGTACATCGACCTGAGAGAAAGAGAGAGAGAGATGAGATTAAACAGCAGCATTTACTTAATGACCCTCATATGGACATCCAGAGCTGGGCAGAATACTTTGAAAAGTACAGCTGAAGGCTGAACACACTGTTCTAAATGCATTCAGTTACACATTGTATTACAAAATATAAAAAAAAAGAATACATTTAGATATATTTACACTTTGCTGGTTTAATTTTTTTCTTGCTGTTGCTGGGTGGCGGTTTGAAATCATTCTTCTGTTAATATGTTTCATGAAAATTTAATGAAGTTCCAAAATATTCAGAATTTTTTCTCTCATTACCTCCTTCAGTCCACTGCAACTCCCACAGTCCCCTAAACATGAGTCCAGTACATCAGCGCTACACTTTTGGGACCATGTGCACTACTGAGAAGACTGCTCAGTTCTTTTATCTCTCAAAAAGCTCAGTAAAGCTGAGATAAGTAACTGGATCATCACACTGATTTATCAGTCTTCTCAGGCTTTAGCAGGACCTTGATTGTTCCTCTTCAGTGTGTCTAGCGCATTTGCAGCAAACTGCGCTGATTTTAAACTAGTTAATACACAAGTGTCAATGGTGTTTCTTTATGAGATTAAATGTTCTTTTATAACGTTTTGAGCAGGTATTCTCTTACGAATGCATAAAGTAACTGTCCTGCATACTGCCTTTTCAAACCCTGTGGCTTTCACACAGCGCAAAAGAGAAACGAAATGATTCAGTTTTATAGTGACTGAGCTTAGCTGAATAAACCCTATTCTGAAAGACATTTCAAATGATGCATCAGCTTTCATGCATTATCAGCCAAATTCAGTTTTCCTTAAAGAACAAAAACACAGTCTTAGGTCAACAGTTAGTCTACAGATTTATCCTGGCTGTGTTCATCAGCGGGTGTTGATTGGTAGGACATGAGGGTCAGCAGGATGGAGGTCTTGCCTGTAATACGCCAGCGTGGGCTCCACGGCCAGCAGTAAGAAGGGCATGACGGTGTAACAGATGGTAAACTGTGTGGCAGCCCAGGTCACCACGTCATAGATGAACTTCACTGTGGGGGAGCCCACAAAATACTGGCGGAAGTTTCTGCGCACCTGGCCACGAGACAGAAGACACAGGGCCAGTGAGGAATCAGAAGCATGCAGGAGGAAGCTGGTATGCAGGTCTGTTCTGACATTATAATGTGTTGTTTTTGAGTTGTGTTTCTAGATTTATGTTCGTACACCTCCCTCATAGCTACAGATTGCTGATGTACAGTTAGAGATTGTAGCTTATCTTTTTGTCTTAACCCAGGCGTGCACAACTCCAGTCTTGGAGCGCTGGTCTCCAGCACAGTTTAGTAGTGTCCCTGCTAGAACACTCCCACTAAACCTGGCCGTTCACAAATGAGCTGAATCAGGTGTGTCTGAGCAGGGAAATCACCAAATCTCCCTGGACAGTGGCCCTCCAGGACCATACATTCCTGCCACCATACCAGGATCATACCAAAACCACACCAAGCCACTACCATCACCAAAATAAAATCTGTGGTTAAAAACTGATTATAAATTGTGCAGCAACAGATGAGGTACAGGCTGTAACTGTACACCTGTGTAGTGATCTATAATGTCAGAACAGACAGAATAGCCATAGGTTGTGTGTGTGTGTGTGTGTGTGGACTCACAGCGCGAGCAGCGAGAGTGATGGGGATGCCTGTGAGGAAGGTGAAGTAGTATCCTGGGTAAACTCCATGCCACAGTGCCGACAACACAAAGGTCAAAAGTGTTTGGTAATACGGCACCCGGTCATAACACACACTGCGCCACACCACCGTGGAGAGTGTTCAGGATCAGACAGAAGGGATTTATTGCCAAAAAAAAAAAAAAAAAACACTGATCAACCTGCCTGTCCACATTCACTAAGAAAGCAAAAACTGACCCTTCCCCAGCACTCATAAACTTGAAAAACAACTCATAAAAAACAACTTATCATTTATATAGGTAGCATATTGTTCATCTATATTATGCTTTTACATTCCTGCAACTCTATATAATTTTTTGCACTGTGTTACAATTTTTCCTGAAAAAAAGGAAAAAACTGTCTACAAAGCAACACTGTCTGCTCTCAGCACGTGTTAACTTCTCTAATTCCACATATGATGCAGGTAATAACGAACACATTCGGCACATACCTTTTCAGCCACACTCCAGTCTGAATGTTCCAGTTGTCAATGAATGTTTTGAAGCTGGTTGCTGTCTGTTAAATAGAAAGGAAATGGGCTGCTTAGTGCAAGATTGCTGGTCTTAATATGTCCCAGTACAGCTTTAGTCCTCAGCAAAGAAACCGCTGACCAGAAAGGTTCCACACATATTGTGCACTAATGTATAAAAGCATGTTTTTCAACCTAAACACTATAAGATGCATCTGCAGTACATGGTTGACTACCAAAACCATTTTCCAAGCTCTCTTTATACATAAAAATATACATGAATATATATGTAAATGTCCCACATTGTTACACTCTTTACAACTTCATCATGAATGGGTGGTTGAACTGATGTAGGTTGTGTAAGACAGAAATAAATTAAAAGGAGTCATTCTGAGCGTGTGCTCCTTTAGGCTGAGTGAACTTGCCTCTATCTGCCAAATGTGGATGTTAGAAACAAGATCCCAGGACACTCTGCCGTGTTCGTCCACCCCACTGATCCCAAACCCTGCTGCATTATGGATGGCATCAGCTGAAGAAAGAAACGTCCAGTACACTTAGACGTATGAAAAAGTTCATGAATGGAAACACAAAACACCCCCTCATCTCTATAGTACCTCACTTTATGGACCTCACTATATTGTCAAGCATTCTTAACTCTTTCACACAAAACAAGCAGCTATGTTGTGCTATACTGCGACTACAAGCAGTTTCATTGTCTTCTACTAAACAAGCAATTAAAATGGCTTTGGCTAATGCTGTCACACCACTGTCCTAATGATCCCCTGGAGTTAGTGTCGATAACCACACAATAGAGCTATTAAAGGCCAGTACATACTTGTGTGGTGGGAGCCCCACTTACCGAGAGTCCATGCAAAGTAGAACTTGGGTCGGGATGCCTGGATGGAGACAAAGGCATAGGCCAGTCTGCTGAGGAACGAGGCCTGGCTGATGAACTCTGGGTCAACATTGTAGGTGATTGGGAACGCTTTGGTGATCGTGAAAAACCAGAACACGCAGCCGACACACACCAGCAGTTTCTGGCACACCGCCCGCTGAGAAGAAGACATCAGTATTATCATTGAAATACATTAAAAAAAGAGTAGCTTGATCTTTCATGACAGCACGAACTACCATGAATAAACTAAAACTTCATACACTGTCTACTTTATTAGAAACCTCCATCTTGTAGCCCCATCTTGCTGCAGTACAGTTACAGACTGTCATCTCTTGATGCAGTTTGCGTTAGTAATCCTGTAATCCTTCATCTGTGGTCAGTTTCTCACCACAGATCCCCACTTGGCTGGGTTTTTTTGGTTGGGAACGACTCTAGCAGTGACACAGACATGTAAAAACTCCAGCAACATGGCTGTGTCTGATAAACTGATAGACAAATGTCAGTGTTAAGGCTGTGTTGAAAATGGTCCACCTCCCAAATGGGGCAGCTGGTTAGGGAGTTGCCCCTGCCATCAGAAGGTCATGGGTTTGAATCCCAGGACTGCCTGTGGCACCACAGAGGTGCCCTTGAGCACAGGTATCCGTCCCCACACACTGCTCCTCAGACGCCACGTTGGTGGCTACCCACTGCTTCACTTGGTAAATGGGTTAAATGCAGAGAAAGACTTTCACACTGTGTGCTGTGGTGTGTTTACACGTGACCAGTTTACTCTACCTACATAATATCCGGTCAACAGGAGATCTGACCAATGATGAATGGAGACTGGCTAACAAATAGCGCACGGCAACAGATGGTCTACAGTCTGTAATTATACACCCATTTCGTCTACCTATAGTGTATGCGGGGCTCATAAAGTGGGCGGTGATTGGAAGTTCAAGATAACGGATTCCAATAAATTGCACAATGAGGATAGTTCACTTCCATAATGTTGACATGCCCCCTATTTACTTTCCTACATTATAAATTTCAGTTTGGTTGTTCATAATTTTGGTTACTATCCCTTTGATCCACATGCCACCTTAAATCTTTCTCCTGTGAGGAGAAACACTGGTCGGTGTTAGGCTGTTTCTATGCTGCTTTGCATGTCTTAGCCTGAGTGAAGGGCCTTTTATGCGTGTGTGAATGGAGTCATGAATCTGTCTTTGTGCCTCACCACAGGCGAAGGCTCCGAGAGCACGTCCCAGCCGTTCTGCTCCTGGCTGCTCTCTCGTAGCTTCTTCAGCTTGCTCTGCACGTGCCGTCCCTCGATGAACTCTACATAGTCCTTGTAGTTGCTGCACGGCCCTACCAGGATGCTCATGAAGTTCAGATTGTAGCTGAGGTACTCCAATAGGGAAGGTCTTCTGCTACAGATTGAAAGTAGGTGATATTTAACACGCACTGAATTTCAGGTGTACAAGTTAACTTAGTCTATTTAAGCTATTTCCTCCGGGATCAATAAGGTTTTCTGATTCTGATTCTGAATTACATTAAGCTAGAGGTTCCCAATAATGGTCCTGCACATTTTCATGTTCATCAGTTCATTAGGAAATGGTTCCTGAGCGAAGTGAGTGTGTTAGAGCAGGAAAACAACAACATGGTTGAGAATCTCAGCACTGGGCTAAGTTTGCTTCAAGACAACATTCATGTGGATAGATGAATTCAACAAATAGATAATAACAATAAAAGCCGGTTGTGTACAAACTGAGCTGAATATCAGAATCAGAATCAGAATCGCATTTATTGGCCAAGTATGTGAGCGAACACATACAAGGAATTTGATTCCGGTTGATGGTGTCTCTCAGGCACAACAGTA
>JBBPCZ010051059.1:0-12842 GCA_037974445.1 Brycinus macrolepidotus
TTTGGGTCATTGTCATGCTGGAAGACCCATCCATGACAGAGTTCTGGCTGAGGGAAGGAGGTTTTTGTCCAAGATTTTACGGTACATGGCCCCGTCCTTTGGCCCCTCAATGCGGTGAGGTCACCCTGTACCCTTGAAAAAAAAACAGCCCCAAATCACAATGTTTCCACTTCCATGCTTGACTGTGGGGATGGTGTTCTTCGGGTCATACTCAGCATTTCTCATCCTCCTAACACGGCGGGTCGAGCTAATGCCAAAGAGCTCGATTTTGGTCTCATCTGACCACAGTACTTTCTCCCAAGCTGAATCATTTAGATGTTCACTGGCAAACTTAAGACGGGCCTGTCCATTTGCTTTCTCGGGGGACCTTGTGGGCACTGCAAGATTTCAATCCATTATGATGTAGTTTGTCACCAGTGGTGTTTAGAACTTTTATGTAACAAGTTTTTTTTCTGGATTTTTGGTTGATATTATGTCTCTCCATTAAAATGAAAGTACCATAAAAATTAGAGACCGTTCATTTCTTTGTAAGTGAGCAAACCTACAAATTCAGCACGGGATCAAATAATTATTTTCCCCACTGCATGTATTACAGAACATAGTTAATGTAGAGACACATCAGGTAAGGGGCAGATGCCAACCTTTGTGATTTTGCTTGTTTTTGCAGGTAAGATCAGTCACAGACTTGGACTGTCTGAAAGGCAAAATTAAAAGGCTACCTACGGCACAACATGAGGCCCCACCAGCATGCAAGAAAAGCTATGATGCATAATGTATGATGAAATAGTCCTCATCCTTGATTAAGAATGACATTATAATTATTAGTAATGATAACATTAATTAGGTGATCCAGATTAAATGTTTAGCCACACCTCTATGATAAAAAAACATACAGGGAAGTACTAACCCTTAAAAATGTTTATTTCACAAACACATCTGAAGTAAAACACAGAGGGAACTATTAATATTTGTTGCACAGACACACATACAACCTCAAAAAGCAATTCACACCAAACTGTAAAGTCCTATGTATAAATGACCTTAAAATGATTCCCTCAGTCAAGGATTTTTACACCTCTGCTTGAATTGCTTGATTTATGTCCACAGGTTAATCAGCTAAGCAAGGTATCTGTTAGGTAACTAGATCCTTCACAGGGTATCTAGGCTAGAAAATGTGATACAGCTACCAATAAAACACTCATAGTCTACCTACATTACTGTTTAGTAATGTATCCTTGGTAAAACTCAATCTTTATAACTTGAAAAAGCTTTCTGTTTTACCTTCCTCACACACTGTAGTAGGATGAGGGGCATGTATTAAGCCCCCTCTGACATCTGAACAGTCTAAGGGGGTCTGGCTAAAACTCCAAACTTGGAGTTGGTTAGGAGTCTTTAACGATGGGAATACTTTATTGTGCAACAACTTAATCTGTCTTTTACTATCAAATACAGTTAACCTAACATTTTATATATTAGCTTAACTTACCGCCCCCTAGCAACAATGCAGAAAAGATTTGTTAGTAGCCATACAATGTGTTTTGAATGTAAGCAGGGTTTAAGAAGTAAATTCAGAATCATCTCAGAATATTTGACAACACCCACTTTGGGAAAGCCTGGCCTAGAGGGTACGTTGTAGGGGAGACTGTGGGGCACCGCTTTCTCATTTTCTTCACTGGGATTTTTTCTCTCTACTGAAAGGGCACCTAATTGTGTTTTCTCACTTGGAAGGGCATCTAAGAGGGACTTCATACATTTTTTTCCCATCATAAGTGCAGCTATATGGCACCACATCACATTATCTCCACTTGAGGGACATCCATTCACAAATGTTCCCACATTCTCTTCCGTGTACGGCCACCTTTTACAACACATTGAATCACATTTCATCCACTGGAGGGGCCTTCTCCATTAAAGAAGCACCTAATTGGGCACTTGGTTTCTCACCTGTAGGAGTACCCCATACAGCACTGTGTCCCATTTTCTCGACTGGAACACTTTAGGACACTGTCATGAAGGGGCAGAATAGAGGGCAATTCAAAATAGCCTACTTTTCCATTGGAAGGGCACTTTTTGCCACTCTAAAGGGCACTTTAACAATGCTATTTCAGGGCACTTTAGCAATGCATGGGGGCACAGAGGTACACCCACCCTGAATCTGCCAGCAGGTATAAGTAGTCTAAAAAAGAGAAGGCTGAAGGCTGGCTTTTCTTGTACCTGTGTTTCTTCTCAGTTAACTCTATTCATATATTCTCTAAGCAACATATTATGGTCCCTGTCTTATCCTACACTGCCCTCGGGGTCATAACAGGTTCAAACTTAACTCACGACAGCAAAACAAGCAATGCGGATGCGTTTAACACAGCTAATTCAGAAATGTTATCAGAAAATCTTACTTTGTTCTTGCAATTTTGCAAGTTGTGTGTTTTTGGGCACCAAACTGCTGATACAAAAAAAAAAAAAAAAAAAACACAGTAAATTATTTATTTTACTTGTAGGCAGGTTTCACTGGGTTTGGTTATTAGGTAGCACTCCTACTGCTCCCACTAAGGTCCATTTAATCTGACTCACCTCCGATAACACAATGTCAAGCTTCTTATTAACTCATCCTGTTATGGGCTTTAATCAGTTTTCTCTTTCTGATGCTATTTATCAAATGCATAAAAATGAGTAACACCAGGTTTTGAAATCCATTTAGATGTCAGATTTACTCCTTAAGTGAATATTTGGTCAGTGCAACTCTGTAAAGTAAAATTCAACATCTTTCCTGTCGGTTCATGGCATTGTCTATTTTCGTATTGTTTTATGTTTCTCACCCGGTTTGTGTTGTTCACCTCTCTTAAATATAGGAGTAAGGTATCGTATATATCTGCTCATGCAAGAGCAACTAAATGAAACCCATCATGTGTGTTGCTTCTTCTGCTTCCATTAGTGCTGACAGGGCTGGTAATTGCTAAAACATTTTATGACTTGGGCTGGCGCCCTGAGTCCCTGCCTCGCGCCCATTGACCCCGACATAGACTTCGGGTTCCCGCGACCCTAGTGAGGAATATGTGGTTACAGAAAGTGAGTGATTTTATGACTTTGTGTGAGTGTTTAGTGTTTAATGAAGTTTGGTGAGTAATTCATGCAAGTTAAACAATGTCTGCAAATTGAGGAGAAGGATGCAGAGAACATTTCTTCTACCATAAAGAATGATTGAGTTCATTAAATGAACTGATTCCCAAAGCAGTAACTCTAGCTGGGTATTTATTACACTATTTCTACCAGAAGAGGGTCAAAACTAGTTAGATGTATTCAGTTACTTTAACACAACTGTGATGGAGATTTACTTTTTTGAGCACTTTTTACATGAAAAGGTGTTAATATGAGGAAAGCAAACGACACTATATAGAGCTCCTCTTGAGCCATTCAAATATTACTAACTCTTTTGTGTTTGATATTATTCTGCTCTGTTGATTCAGCTTCTGTTTCGCTTTGCTGTTGCTCAAATATCTGACTTTTGTTCTATATTTTATAATGAAAAGATCCCAAAACATGAAAAACCAAATCATAACACCCTTCAGTTTCTATGTTGGTAGAGGCTGTTTGCACTAAGAAGTTCCACCACATTTCCACAGGGAGATCACTTCTTAAATCTTTGAAATACTTTTTTAGTTGTACTTACTTTGTTTTCTGCTGCTTCTACTTCTTTCTGTTCGCTTCTACTTTGAGTCGTTATGCAATGAACTTATGCAATTGAAATAATACTTGATCAAGGGTTTAGGCTAATCTGCCCACCTATGGTTACTACATGGGAAAATGTGGACTTGTTGGATGGCTAGCTTACCCCTTTGTCAAAACAATCAGGACTTGCGTCATCTTTGCAGCATTCCTCTGCTAGTTTGGCCATTTCATCCGTCAAGCAGCTCACCTCCTCAAATGTTCCATTGGGGAACTTCTGGCTGTACAGGGCAGTGAATCTGAAAGGTGGCAAACACATTTGCTGAAGCTGTGAAACTCATAGTGGTTTTCTAATACTTTCCAATACTGCAGCTGAATGAACGAAAGCATGAATAAATAAAAGAATTAATTTAGTTTTATCATAATGCAAAGATTTCCAGAGTTTGAAAGTTGTCGGCAAGTCAGGGATAAAGTTCTCCAGAGAAGTTACTCATCTTGCTACCTATCATGCTAAACATCCATCCATCCATTTTCTGAGCCGATTATCTTAACCAGGGTCATGGGGTGCGGTCGTAGGGTAAAAGGTAGAGAAACGCTCTGGATATGTCACCAATCTATCACAGAGCAGACACACAGACCATTTCACACACACTCAGACACTGACCCTCATAACTAGGGGCAATTTATCATCTCCAATTCACCTGGCATGCAGGTCTTTGGACTGTGGGAGGAAACCGGAGTCCATGACAGAAGACATGGGGGGAATATACAGACTCCACACAGAAAGGACCCTAACTGCCCAGTCAGGAATCAAGTTCAGGACCTTTTTAATGTTAGGTGATGCCACCATATCACCTACTACTATGCATCAATGTCTAACAAAGTCTGTCGGTTAAAAATCACCAGGTGATCAGGCAGATGTTGCACCTACTGTGGGGTTAGTTGCTGGCAGTAAAACAGAATATAATTGGCTGTCAGTGAATATATGATGTATCAATGCCTGTTACAATTATTACATGAATGTGGCTGAATGCATTTAATGGCAGTGATCACGATTATCTGCCATATTCATTCAATTCCACAAATGTGTTGATGGATCCGAATCCCGCATAAAATGGAAGAAAAGGCCAATTAAATCGCAATTAATCCCCCACTAAAATTTCATGTTCATGATGGGCCTGGGTGTACCTATGGCTCTTTGAACCTGTTACCATTTGAATACCTATCTCATGAAATAAATGGTTCTTGGCTTGGAATTACACTGTGTGAATGTTCTTCTAACTTTATATATGTTCTTCTATGGCGTCACTCCAAAAACCTTTTTAGCATCTCTGTTTTTAAAAGATGCTGTATGAAAAACTTTCCATTCAGTTTCAGTCATATTCGTACACGACTAGTTTATGTTCTGTTCCGTGTGTCTGCAAAAGTGTATATGTAGAAAACCGTCTTCTTCTGAAGAACCATATCTGGGTGCCTTAAAGATATAAAGAACCTTGTAAATAGATATACATTTGTCATTTTTAATGTCAATAAATTGTCATGTAAACCCGATGTGAGGGTTATTTCAAAAACCTCTGCCTTTTTTGGAGGCTCTTTATACCTTGAAAAAAACTCTCAATTACAAAAATGGTTCTCTAAAGAGCCACCTGTTCCTTAAAACCCTTTTGGAACCCTCATTTTCAAGAGTTTGCATGACCAGTATTTTAGTTGTCATTGAGGTTTAGTCAAATTCTTGTCAATTGATCCATTGTCTAAGAAGATGACCAATAACACTCTGGCATTACAGAAACTTTTCTATCCCTCTGTACCAAATAATATTAGTCTGCTGCCTGGAGAGCCTCTTTTTGTGCACTGAGGACGAAATGATTTGTTTGCTTCCATCAGACAGAACCGAGAGATCGATATCACTAGAGTTTTCTGTGTTGTTTGGACATAAGGCCTAATCTCGTGCTCCTTCAGGATATTAAACTGGCCTTTTAAAGAAAGTTTTGAAACCCGATGTTGGGGGAGGAGACCTTTTAGCTACAGTAACAATCAGTTATTGTGTGTGTTTAGTCATCAAAGTGTGTAGATGATAAAAAATATTGGAATGACTTCTGTTAATCACCCCATTATTCCATATTCCATTTACCAACATTTCACAAGTATTGGCACCCTTGCTAAAACTGAAATGTGGGGGTACGAGGGAAACAACGATGATACCAGTGCATAGAGTTTCCCCTGCTTTAATGGAATTTATTCTCTTCAGATTTACAAAGAAAACATTCTCCGATTTGAATCATTCATGGTGGCAGGAAAAGAAACCACTGCACTGAGAGCTGCTTGTGACTGAATCTGCCCTTCTAAGGTCAGTCCAAAGTTTTATGCGGAGTTCGTGGGAGGATAAATAGCATGCACTTTGAGAATTCAGGAAAAATATTTAAGCATGTAGGCTGGGCATACTGAACGGAATATATTAAAATAATACCCAGGGCTAAAACTCACTAGACGATGGTACATGGGGTTTATGTGAGCGAAAGTCCATTGACAGAGGTGCTCGTGTTAAATATTAATATCCTGACATACATTACTCTGAAGTTCTGGATGCCAGTTGTGCGGAGCTCTTTGCATACCATCTCCATTCTCTCATAGGGCCTTCCTGTGAAGATAAAACATCAGAGATGAAGTCTCTATTCTCTGTCAGCTGCATTAAAAGAGACAGAAAAACTGCTTCGGCTTTGAAAATAAAATTCAAACGTTAAGGAAAACCAAACCCCCGACTATTTAGCCCTGAAAAGTTAGTCTGAATTTACAGCTCCTTCCCTTACCTCTGTTTGCTGTCACGCTGGAAATGACGATGGTGAATATGAAAACGAGAGCTGCTGTCCTCATTTTGAAAAAAATTGCTCAGTCAGTATGTAAAGGTTTTCTTGAATAATCCAACTCTTGCACTGCTGCTGCAGTGTTTGATGGAGAAGGTGCACATTTATTGTCAAAAA
This sequence comes from Brycinus macrolepidotus, assembly GCA_037974445.1. Lineage (NCBI taxonomy): Eukaryota > Metazoa > Chordata > Actinopteri > Characiformes > Alestidae > Brycinus > Brycinus macrolepidotus. The sequence goes on from JBBPCZ010051059.1 coordinate 6,639, forward strand.
TTAACTCAAACAAAATCAGGTGGTCTCAGTGCAAACAGAATCCTGGCACAAACAGAAGTGGAGCTACAGCTGAATCCATTTTTAGCTGCATTTTTAAGCATCACAGCAGTGAGGAAATAGTTTGAGGAATGTACGTGCTACATCTAAATCACCTATTGAGCTTTAACCCTTTCCCATCCCTCCCCTCGATAACATAACTCCCACATTCCGTTCTGTTTTCCATGTAAAATAAGCCTTAGAATGGAATAGGTCTTGGAATTTAAGGGCTTATATAATTTCAATTACATTTATATTAATTACTATTAATGTAATCCAAATAAAATATTTATTATTATGTATTATTATTATTATATAATATTTTTAAAATTATTAACATATATTTATTTATAATTTAGTATATTTAGGACTTTTTTTTTTTTTAAATGTATAAATTTCACTGCTTCTTCTGTTTAAAAAGTTTTTTTTCACCAAAAACTGAGAATTGTGACCCCTCATTATGTCCTTGCCATGACACAGCTGGCTCTGATGTTAAAGACACACAGGGACAGTATCACCTGCGCATCCCTAAGTCCTAACTATAACTATACAATACTGGATTCAGGTCTTTGGATGTCTGGCCGTGGGTGTTTCTTTAATCAAGTACCATATCTCTGCTGAACAGGATGTAGAGGGGGTTCAAATACCCAATCAGGCTTTTTTTTTTTTTTTTTTAGGAATTAAAATCTTTTCACTTTTAATAGCGTGCTAGCCCTTTTTCCAGTTTGGAGGAGTTCACATTACACTGATTTAGGAAAATCTTTTTCTGGAGTGTTCCCAAAGACGTGCACACTGTAACGATTACACTGCTACAACTGAGTATGAGAAACGAATGAGACAGTCTAAAATGATTTTGCTATTATAAATTGCGTTTTATTTTCATATGAAGTTTCTAGGCCAATAATATATGCCAGTACGTGGGTAGGCCTAGCAACTGAACTGGGTGGGCACGGTCCCCTGAGGCTTGCCCACAGCGATGGCCCTATGTGTGATTCTGATTACAGTCTTAAATTAGTAAAACGATCAACTGCTTAAGTTAAAAGTGCTTCTAACTATAAATCCCCCACACTGTGTGTCAATATATTCAGACTGACTTGGTGCATAGTGAGCAGTCCATCACCTTTGCGGGTGATACTTAACCGATGGCAATGTCTTTCGCCATGACAGCCAGACTGACGGTTTTTGGCACTCTTTTGAGTCCGCCTGCTGCTCCGGTGTAGAACAGGTGCATGTGGCATTTAGTCAAGAGGGAAATGAGATATCTGAGGAAATTATATGAAGCGCAGAGGAATGCTGTCATGCGCAACTGCAGTTCCAATCTAAATAGAGTAAACACGTTTCGGAGGAGGAGGATGCCCTTTAGTATTTATTCTGGCTCTTTCCTGGAAGCGCTATTAAAAATAGGACCTGACTGTTTGGGTCCAGTGACCTTTCCCTGAGCCTGCAAAAACAGGACCGCAAATAATTACTGTCCCCTGTCGGAACGCTGCGGCTGCAGTGAGAAGTAGCCGAGTGGGCAGCCTAATGCAGTTTAGCAAACACGTAAGAGACACAGATAGAGTTTGATTAGAAAAAATATGCATAGTCACTCTGTAGAGCACGCATATTCCATCTAGAAGGCTGAGCTATGAGTCTTCATCAGGATTTCTTAGTCATGACTGATTCCAGATGACTCCACTTCACCTGTAGGCAGGACAGCACAAGTAACTGGAGTTTTTTTTTTTCCCCTGTTGTTGACACAAATGGAAGAACACCGTGTTCAGCATGGCAGGTCACTGCTTTTCCTGACATTGTCTCTTAATTTTTACTTCTCAGTCCTTTTCAAAATGCTGCTGCTTTCAGTCCAAACCTGAGAACTTACAAAAGTGAGAATTTTCAAAAAAAAAAAAAAAAAGCTCTTTGGGGCCCAAAATGGATTTTCATGGTTTTTTTTTTTTTCTTTCTTGCATTTCACCGAAGTCCACTCATAACATTAATGCGGTTTTATGTATCCAAACAGTCAGAATTCATTTTTACATAATGCCACACCTTAGCATGAATCAGGTTGTTTTCATTACTGTGCCTTTAAGACTGATTTATGCAAAGAGCTCTGATCTGATTGGCTGCCCTTTATTGACACCTCTTTCAAAAAGAATGAAACACTCCTTGTAACTTCAGCATGAGAGGGTGGGGCTAAATGTTTGCAGATTGTGGGTGAGTGGCTAAATGTATTGGCTGTTGTGACATCACAAAAACACCGAAGCTGTTGGTGGTATCCGCAGAAAACGCTGGATGGGATATTGGAGGGAAAATGGAATGAATGAGATCCGATCCTTTATCAAAACCAGCCTGAAATAGCATGCACTCACACTGTATGATGTCATGTTTGCTGTGTAGTTTTTCCAGTGGGGTAGAGAAGTGTTTGAGTCGTTTCAGCATGATGGCTTACTTTAAGTGGTGTGCTTCAATTAAAAAACAGCTCATTTAAAAACTTTGAAGTTTTGGAAGAAATAATATCTGCTCTGCGTTGGAAAAGAGAAGGTCACAGAAAGAACTTTGGGCATCCTTTGACTCATTGAATACATTTGCTGCCTTATGGATTTCTAATAAAACCACTAAAATTGCATCCTGCGCATCATAAGGAAATTAGCCCACTGCGCCCTTGAAGAAGATGAACATAGAAAAGAGTGCACATTTTCTTTCAGAGGCTAGGTATGATCAAATATCACACTTAATGGTCACAGGACTGTGGGAGATCAAAGCGCGTATAGACTGAAGAGCCCTCCATTATGAGAATATCGATATAACATTATAATCACCATATAAAACCCCGTCTGCTCCAGGCTGCCTTCTTTTGCACAAAATATTTTGAATTTCTGGGCGTATTGGCCATATAGCAATGAAAGTAATTAAGAGCGTAAGGGGATTTATGAAGAGGTTTATGAACCTTTCAGCCTGAATGTTTTCAGGATGGAACACTCTTTAAAAATAAGAAAGAAAAGAAAAAGAAAATGGTCCACATGGAGTTCATTGAGTGATGCCATAGAACAAGGGGCACAACTCTGATCCCAAGGCTTGGTGTCTAGCACAATTTGGTAGCTCCCCTACTCAAACTCACCTATTAAACCTGGCATATAACAGATGAATTGAAACAGGTGCGTTTAAGACCTTCCAGGGCCTGAATTGTGCATCCCTGCCATAGAGAACCACTTCAGTTCCCATTTTATTTGTAAATGAGATATGTGAAGAACCATTAAAAGGTATAAAGAGCCTTCATGTAAAGTAAATAATCTTTTCATGTTACATTTTCAAAAACATAATTTACATACACTCATTTAGAAGTTAAATTTCTTTAGTTAGAGACCCGTTACTGCGTGGGAAAAAAAAACCCATTGACCCCCATACTCTTCAAATACTCGGCAAATGCAAATAAGTACTTAAAAAGCACTGGGAGCACTGGCAAACTGCAAGGGTCATTCTGAAGACAGCATCATTAGTCATGTCAAATTAAATTTAGTGCAGATTTGAAAGAATTGAATAAAAATCTTTGTACTCATGTTTCATTGATGGTACTTTCAAATGTGGCTGTGTCACAATTCTTCAAGAATTACTTCAAGATATTATATTTTTGCTATATCGCCAACTTCATTTAAGAATAGAGGATATCATGTCAAGATTTATTGACCATCTTTATTGGCCTTCTGGCTATCATTGTGGCACGTATCACATCATATAATAAGTAATTATATTCGAAGTAATACATTAAATCTAAGGCTATATGTCACAGAATCCACTTTGAGGACCATGAATTTAGAGAACTGAAAACAGTTCTCCTGTGGCTTCACACAACACTTTTTTTTTTTTAAGAGAATGAACACATACTTCAAGTAATTCCACCAGGTGAGGTGGTAAAGCAGTGCCATGAATCTTAGCCTGAAGAGTCAAATCCAGTGATGTGGATTGATGGACTGTTATTGGTTCGCAGGTTGAATTGTCTTTCTAGTGAGGAAACACCTGAACCTAATGAGATTTTAATGAACTCTTGATGAGGCATTTGCTGCACAAACGAATCCTGATGAATCATACTAAAATGCAACATCTTTTGGAAATAAACGATCATCTCCGAATGTGGTATAAGACCAGATCTACAAAGCAGTTCTCAGTTTGAGACTCTGATGTCATTTTTTTTCAGCTGTGGCACATTACAGCATTTGTTACCCCTCGGATGTTGCACCTTTATGATATGAGGCTAATAAATGTCTACTGAATGTCTATCTTCGTCTCTGGTGTTTTCAATTTTACCCAAAACAGCCTTAAATTTGTTCGTGTGGCCTGGTCATGGGGGCTAATTTTTCTGCAGTGATTGATACGAAGGTCCGAGGTCTCACCATTGTGTGAGCTAAATCTGCTACAATAATCAGCATTAGCCTCTGTTCGAGCGCCGAAAACAAAATCCTCAAGGAACATTTCTTCAGCTTATTTTCTGCAACCAGCAATATTGAACCATTTTGCCTTCCCACACGGCAGGCGCTTCTGCAAAGTGATAAACAGGCGTTTCCATCTGGAGAATCAATCAAATGTCTGTGCACTATACTTGAATTGGTCAGTATCATAGTTCATTTGTCTTACAGGACTCCATAATGGTGCCATTTGTAACTCTCCTAGTGTGCATAATGCTTTTTGAAGACTTTTGAAACTCACTCAGGGTCAGCGCTGAACCTCCACCCACACGGCTGGCTACAACGCACTGCAGTGTTTATAGGAGTGCATATGTTGTGGGTGGACTGGGTTCAATGCCACGATCTGTCTGTATCCCAAAAGCTTGAACACATTTTAGAAACGCAGAATCAAGACGGCCTTCTGTCTTTTATGTAAGAGCTGGTGGTAACTTCAGCTGAGACAGTGGAAACTCAGGCACTTTAGAAATGTGGTTTACTTCAGGATTCAGTAATGGTGACCATCCTCACAAATGAATGAGGATAGGAGTGTCAAATTAGACTCTTTATAAAATGGCTGGTCACTGGAACTGGTCAGCTCATCACATCAGTATAAGAGCATTTTGAGTATTTGTTGAATTGCAACAGAGAGGAAGAATCTGTCGTGCAGTCCATGGATCAGTACTGACATGTTTCGGCCTGAGTATTGGCCATGTATTTTTTTTAGGGATGCACCGATATTGGAATTTTGGGATTTTTTATGTACTTTTTACCATGTGTGATGCGGAAACCAATGCAAATACATAAAGATGTAGAAATTGGGACACTATTTGTTGGTTGCACAAACCGTGGTGAGGGTGCCAGTTCCTCTGGTAAAAGAAAGTTCCTTGGTTCTTAAGCTGTGGGTACAGACTTTTGTGTTACAAATACATTGCAGTTAGTAAAATAATGATATTTTAACATTGCAGCTAGAGGTGGGATCACTTGATATTGATATGCCAACGCTGTCGACTATGAAAACTGTCCGGAATGACAGCTCTTATTTAAGCACCTCTCCCAACTGGAGTCGGGTGCTTTCACTGACCACCAAGGCGAGGCGCAGTTCATCTTAAACAAGCCCAGTGCCTTGCATTAATTCAGGGATGAAAAAAAAAACACAAAAAAATCCACAATAATCCAACTGGCCCACTGCACCACTGTTATTACCCAATTGGTATTGTTCTGTCATTACAGAATATATACACAGGGGGTCCTCGGGTTACGACAGTTCCGTTCCTACGTAACTCGAATTTTGGTGTAAGTCGAAACACCCTAGCCTAAGTCACTTACCTATCCTAACAGAGTTGTAAAATCATAATCTAGAACATAAAAGCACAAGTAAGCCACAGAAAAAGAAAAGGACATAAATATACTGTACAAAAAATGAGTGTAAAAAAAAAATCCTTACCTTTATTCCTGTGGTTGGCTTGCACACTGGAAGGGGCATTGCAACTCCCTCACTCATGCGCTGCGTTACTGCATAATTTTCCGCCGCGCGCAAACAAACTAGTTCGCTCCCATAATACATAAGTACGACGCTAACACCGTAAGCCGAAACACTCACGTCTAAATTTTATAAAGTTTTTATGGGAGTGAGCGTCGTAAACTCGAAACGTCGTATGTCAAGACTGTCGTAACCTGAGGGCCCCCTTTGTGTGTGTGTGTGTGTGTGTGTGTGTGTGTGTGTGTGTGTGTGTGTGTGTGTGTGTATATA